>JAQBSW010010418.1:0-24286 GCA_029291075.1 Eudiplozoon nipponicum
GAAAAACCTTTCGAACTAATCACTGATGCATCAGATGTTGCATTAGGGGCAGTGCTACAGCAAAGAGATCGGGACGTAGTAAAACCGATTGGGTTTTATAGCCGTAAGCTTACTGATCGAGAAAAACGGTATGATACGTTTGGCAAAGAGCTTCTAGCCGTGTATGCCGCAGTGTTACACTTCGAGCATTACTTAGATGGTCACAAGTTTAAGTTATTGACCGATCATAAGCCATTGATCAGCATACTTGGTAAAACAGCTAGGCTTAATTACTCTCGTAGAGTAAATTCCCAAATAACACGGTTAGCAGAGTTCGATTTCACTGTGTCTCATATTGCTGGTAAAGAGAATGTGGTAGCAGATGCACTAAGCCGACCGAATGAAGCTGATGTCGATACGATATTTCAAGGTCCTTTGAAAAGTTTAGATGAATCAATGTATGATTTAGTTAGTCAAATCGAAGAAGCGCAAGGACTGGATCCCTTTACATTGGTATTGTCCAAAAGACCAGGATATGTGCGTAAGCTCATAAGTGGCAAGTGGTTGTTAGGCGAAACATCTAGAAGTCAACCACGACCATATGTGCCATTGGAGTTACGGGCCAAGATTATCCAAGTATTACATAACATGGGTCATCCATCCATTAAAGCCACCATTCGATTAATCAACGACAGATACGTATGGCCACATATGTCTAAAGATATACGGGTATGGGTAAGAGCCTGTACCAAGTGTCAAACGTGTAAGGTGTGGAGACATACCAGAACCGAGATAAAGAACATTGGAATACCAAATGGACGGTTCAGACACGTACACATAGACATTGTCGAGATGCCTGAAGTAAACGGAAACAAATACTTGCTGACTATGGTAGATAGATTTAGTCGTCAATTTGAAGTGGCGATTTTAAAAGACATGACAGCGCAAGAAGTTTTGTTCGCGTTTCTACATAATTGGATATCGCGTTATGGTGTTTCGGAAAAGGTCACTAGTGATCGCGGTAGTCAATTTATGTCAGAGCTTTTCGTAAGATCTCTCAACATCATGGGAATCACTATAATTCATACTAGCGCGTATAACCCACGAGCAAATGGGATGGTAGAAAGGCTACATCGTGAACTGAAAGCTGCATTAAGGTGTACTAGTGGAACAAGCTGGATACACGATCTTCCTATAGTACTACTCGCCATGCGCAACAGATATAGGGCACAATTAGGAACTTCCATGGCAGAATTAGTTTATGGAGAACCATTAAGGTTGCCTGGAGATCTTCTAATTGAAACTCCAAGTAGTCTTGATTGGGCTTCTAGTTATGTAGATTGGTTTGTAGGAGCACTTAGAGACAAGATGTGTCGTTTGGCCCCAACCAAAACTAGAAAACCTAAAACTAAATGCTATGTGTCCTCTGATTTAAAATCGGCATCGCATGTTTATATTACTAATGAGAATAGGAAGAACTGCCTAACACCATTTTACAAAGGACCATACCAGGTCAAGAGGATGACTGATAAGAATGTCATCATAGAAATAAATGGCATTGAGGATTGTGTTACGTTGGATCGCTGTATTCCCCAGTTTATCTGGATTGACGGTGTGACCGAATTAAAAGATGCGTTGAATGACCGTTCCATGGGCGAATCTGAGGTGTGCAATCCCATCTTGCAGACACATAATGAAATGCAGCAATTGGAAAAACCGTTGTCTAACATATCAAAATCTTATTCTACTGAATCACAGCATGAAAATTATTTGTCGACACCAGATGATATTGAAGAACCAGCGAATATTATATCGGGCGAGATGACGACGTCAGGGGCGCCAGTATGCACAAAACGATCTAGAAGAATACTTTGTCAGCCGAAGAACGATGATTACATCTACTATTAGTCGTTCCTCTATTTTTTGAGAAGGTGGTGTGTGTAGAGGATGTTGAATCCTCCGCCTTATATAAAATGACCTTGAATGATAAATTTAAACCACCATAGCTGATTGTAACAACTTTATTTAAAAAGAATTTTTTCTTTTTATTTTCCAGAACATTCTTTGTTTAAAGACTTGATTTTTAAAATTGTGCGCTATTTTCAGTTTTTGAGTATCTCGCTTCCGGACTGGTTGAAGATTTTCGTTTGCTGCATTTTAACATTTCTTTCCATTATAAACATTAAAAAGCTTTCTACAATATAATCTTCTAACACTTGTCTTGTGTTCTGATATAATATAACACTGAGGAGGAGCCTTGGAACAGGTAATTTTATTTATAATTGTGGGTCACGTACACATCAAAGCAGATTATTGCTGAAGATATAGCTTTCCAACTCTCACCTTCCTAACTCCATAAGTATGTGTCAATTTGAGTATAATAATTCTTGATCATGAATACCGATATTAAATTAGAAGATGTATTTCATTTAGTGCAGGACATTACGGATTTAAATTTAATTGACACAGATAACAATATAGGCATATCAGAATCTACTGTGAATATTAGGACATCTAGCGAACTGGCATCTATGGGGCTTACAGACACCAATAGGTTAGGGGCCTCTGCAAAGTGAGGTTATGGGTTTCCGTCATATCTCTTAGAAAATATTTCTGCCCGCATTTTCAGGTTTTCCTTGTAATTTTGTAGCATATGATCTTACCAAGTATAAAACTAGTGCAAAACAAGTTATTCATCGTTTCTCTTTAGGATATTTAGATTCGCCAGAAGAAAATGTAGGAGGCTTGTTAAAGATTTGAACCCCAATTTCTTCTCGCAACGTATTGTCACAACACAACACACGTGTTAAAAAATTTAAAATGGTAATTAAAATCTAACAAATGGTAGTTATGTTTCTCTACTGTCACTGACACAGTAAAAAGTGATGAAAAATGACTTTATTTAAGCAGACCCAATAAAAGAATTTCAGAATTGAAAACATACCTACGAATTCTCAATTTTTTAATCAGTTCATGCCAAATATTTTTTCATCTTCGTGCTCCTGCAATACACTGCTCCTTAATATTTCTAGTTTTTAAATACTCCTATAAATCCACCTAGTTAGAATGTGTTCTTAGCATCTATTGTATGTGTATACATAATGAAAAATGTTTTTACCCTAATAATCAGTTAGATTTGTGGATTTTGACAAGTAATGTGTTAAATTTATTTTTATTTACCACCATTTCAAATATACTTTATTTGCTATTATTCATTAATTTAGGTATATCTGAAGATGCATTCGATGCTATCATCATGAATGATGACCTGGAAACGGCAGTAGTTCGTGTTGAAGAAATATTAAGACGAGTACGTTGAACGATAAAGTAAACCATTCAGATTTTAACGTTTAAATTTAACTTGATTAATGTCCTAGCTTTCGTATGTATCCCACGCCGTTCTGCCATATACCTGGTTATTCTTAGGCAGCTCTAATTAAACATTTAGAATTCTTATTTCAATAATGCAAGATACTATTAATCTTAATCCTCCTTGTGATTGAAGTTGTCTGAAAAAATGTTTATCCTGAATTTTTCTTCAGATACATAAAACATTTATTATCCTATAAATAAATTTTTAAAATACATTTAAAATTACACGGCAGCGCTTTCGCTCCATCTTTTCAAATGAAATTATTGGAGACATGGACAAACGAAAACAAAAAAAATTTATGTTTGGATAAAAGAACAACCCATATTAAAAAAAAACTTATCTTTTGTTTTGATTTTGCTTTCTTTTGTTCCTATCTCAAGTAAATTCAGCTGGGAAGTTGGATCAAAAGCGCTACAGTGTAATATTAAATGTATTTTTTAAATAAATATCGAATAATAAATGTTTGTGTATTTGAATAAAAACTATCCTACAAGCATTGTCGTTAAATGTGATGTGATTGTGAACTTTAATTAACGTTAAAATATACTCCATATTAGCGAAGGTATTTGAAACAACGACATCAAAGCATTATATATAGTTAAAGTTATAAAACACATTAATCTTTGCATTGACTGTTTATGTTTATCACATGAAATACAAATGCAAGCTTTTGACATATTCTTCAATATTTTAAAACTTTTTTCTACTCTGGCCTTTGAACTCCTTTCTAATCATAAATGTGTTCAAAGATAACCAAACGTTTCATGCTAAACTTACAGATCTGCTTTTGCACAATTTCCCAACTGCTAAATGCATAAATATTACACACAAATCGGAATAAGTTTAATACTCAATATAACAAAATTCGTTACACAATTTAACTGGAACTCCTAAATAACTACAATGGACAAATTGTTCCCTGAACCGTTCTCACTTGTCACTCATCATTTGCACTATTCTGTAATCAATCCTTAAGCTACTTTTAATAAGGTAGATAACATAGATTGTTATTAACTCCTGTAGAGGCCCTTAGGTCACTACCATAAGGGGGTCTCTTGGATGCCAGGCCCGGAAAATCCATATATGCGGAATGATCATCTATCTTGGAACATTTAAGTTCCTCTGAACTATCTCTTAAGCTACAATCCTTAAGTCCGCTAGCCAACTGCTCTGTATCCTCAGTATTTAATAAACCAGACATGATATTATTAAATTACTTGTAATTTATATATTATATTAATTAAATAAGCTTACCCGGATACGCTGATATCCACAAATTACTGAAATGGAATGATTAAGACCTTAAAACAAATATTCACTATAATTACCCAAAGCAAATTTGTGGTTCTTTTCGCTGATAATTAAAAACAAAACGACGAGAAGATTACAAAGTTTTATTCACAAAGAGTGGGAGATGGAACCACGCAGTGTCCCGCTTATGCAATTCAGAAACTCAGATCAAAACTCTCTCATTTCCTTCCACAAGACAAGTCCAAAACTTTGACAATATGAACAAAAGAACTTCCAAAAAATTTTACAATATTTTTCAAAAATTACAATATTGTTTTACGAAACCAGCGATAACATCAAATGTCCAAAAATAAAAATTGATTTATTTTTATATGAGAGGTTAATTTCTGTCCGATAATTAATTTAACCTCTACATACTCTCTCATGTTTAAGATGATTAACCATACATGATGTAGTCTTCATTCTTCGGTTTCTTGATGACTCTTCCAAACCGAGTTTCAACAAGTTGTGCTGGTACTTCACCAGATTTCATATTCATATCGCATTGTTCTTGATTCTCAGTTGTCTTGGTTTTAATCTTTACTTCTTTACCATATTTATTCGACTCTTCATTTTCTCACCAATTTCTGAGTCACATCTCGCCTCAACTTCTGGGTACTTCGGTGAATACTGTTCCTCAGTCTCCTCCTCCGTCCAAATAAACTGTGGAATACAGCGATCCAGTGTTACACATTCTATAGTGTCATTTACTTCTATAAATCCATTTTTCTCAGTCATATGATTGGCTTTATATGGCCCCTTATAGAATGGAGTCAGACAATTCTGTCTGTTTTCGTTAGTTATGTATACATGCGATGCCAGCTTTAAATCTGAAGATACATAGCATTTGGACTTTGGACTTTGGACTTCTAGTTTTGGTTAGAGCTAAACGACTCATTTTATCTCTCAATGCTCCAACAAACCAATCTACTGAACTAGAGGCCCAATCGAGACAACTTGGATTTTCTATTAGAAGATCTCCAGGTAACCTCAGTGGCTCTCCATAAACAAGTTCTGCTATGGATGTTCCTAACTGAACTCTATATCTGTTTCGCATTGCCAACAAAACTATGGGCAAATCATGTATCCAACTGGATACACCGGTGCAGCGTAATGCAGCCTTCAGTCCCTTGTGCAGTCTCTCAACCATCCCATTGGCTCTGGGATTATAAGCACATGTGTGTCTTACTTCTATCCCCATTGTATTCAATGATCTGATTAACAGTTCAGACATAAACTGACTACCACGATCAGTAGTTACCCTTACCGGTACACAATATCGCGACACCCAATTATGCAAGAACATAAGTAAGACCTCTTGAGCTGTCATGTCCTTCAGGATTGCTACCTCAAACTGACGACTGAACTGATCGACCATCGTGAGTAAATACTTTGGCCGGAAATCTCAGGCATTTCTTCTATATAAATATGAACATGCATGAATCGACCCGCTGGTATACCAATCGTTTTAATTTCAGTTTTGGTATGACGCCAAACTTTACAAGTTTGACACCGGGCACATGTCCTTATGCAGGCTCTTATGTCTTTCGACATCTTTGGCCATACATATCTATCAGTGACCATCCTGATAGTTGCCTTAATGGAAGGATGACTGAATTCATGTAGCTGCTGAATTACCTTATACCTTAATTCTAACGGTACATAAGGTCTAGGTTGGCTCCTGGAGATTTCACATAATAACCGCTTATCTCCGACTATAGAATCCAATCGGCTTGACTATACCATTTTCCTGTTGATGTAACACTGCTCCTATGGTTACATCAGAAGCATCTGTGACCAGCTCAAACGCCTTAGTCCAATCCACAGGTGCTAATGTGGTTATTTGGCTTAACAGATCTTTGGCCCTGTGGAATTTTTCCTTGTCGTCTTGGCTAAAATTAATAGGCCAGGACTTCTTGATCGTGCTCCGTTCACGAACTAAATGTCGAGTTAGCGACCCGAAAATTCCAGCTAAACCTGGTATGAACCGACGATAGTAGCTAATCATACCCAAAAATCTACGCAACTGTCGTACAGTTCTAGGTTCTGGCACATCCTTGATTGCTTGTACCTTGTTTTCCAAGGGCTTGATTCCATCCTTGGAAATGGTGTCCAAGATATTTTACGGTAGAGCAACCAATCCTACTCTTTTCTGGTTTCACTACCAATCCATAATGTTCCAGCTTAGACAAAACGATGTCCAAATGCTCCCGGTGTTCCTCCCTAGATTGACTATATATAATTATGTCATCTATATACACTCTAGCAAATGAACAGTCTTGAAGAACTTCCTCTGTCAGACAATGGAATGTCTGACTTGCATTCTTCAACCCAAAAGGCATACATAAGAAATCATGCGATCCTCCTCCAGGGAATCCTTCCACAAGACAAGTCCAAAACTTCGACAATATGAACAAAAGAACTTCCAAAAAATTTTACAATATTTTTCAAATATTACAATATTGTTTTACGAAACCAGCGATAACATCAAATGTCCACAAATAAAAATTGATTCATTTTTATATGAGAGGTTAAACGGTGTCCAATAATTAATTTGACCTCTACACTCCTCATGCCCTGACTGGTGCCATTCTGCAAGCATAAATCGATTATATTATTTGTCAAATATAATGGCATTTCAACATGAACAATGTGTATGAATTCAAGCAGTTGGGCGTACTTAATGAGCTTTAGTTGGCTGGCGGTGATAAAAATTACTTTTAAACAAAGTTGTAATCTTGACATAAACACCTGACCTATTGTGTACATCCATTGGTCAGTAAAAACTAAATATTGTAATGTGTAGAAAAGGAAGTTTATCCAGTAGACTGATCTCGTTCTAATTGGGAACTCATGCGAACTGTCTGCGGAAAATTCTGCAGAGTACGTGATGAGTTCCAAAAATGGAAAAAATGGTCTACTGGACGAATTGTCTTACCCACAATATACAATACTTAGTTTATACTGACACATTTCTTTAAATCAAGTTTGCGAGCTTGAAGTAAACACCAATCCCATTGTATTTAACCAGTCGTCGAACAACATAACAAAACTACCGCCAGCCGCAACGCACTGACGCGTTTCGACCTTCCTTGATCATCATCAGAGTACGACGGCAAACTGACTATCGAGGATCAAACCGCATTGAATATATATGGAAATCAAATTTAGATATGCGGCTCTCACCTCTAGCAGTCTCGCATACATTGAACTTGACTGGAAATGTCGGCTGCACAATTTCTATGCAGTCACGAACATTAACTGTTTGTAGCTTTCGCCACATATACATATATAAATACAATTTAAAAATAATTGTTTGCGTGGGTGGTGGTAACAATTCTTCAAATCAAGTTTGCGAGCTTGAAGTAAACACCAATCCCATTGTATTTAACCAGTTGTCAAACAACATAACAAGACTACCGCCAGCCGCAACGCACTGACGTATTTGATCTTCGATTATCAGACAAACTGACTATGCAGGATCAAATCGCAGTGAATATCCATGGAAATGAAATTTAGATATGCGGATCCACCTCAGTTTGCCATCGTACCTGGATGATGATCAGCGAATGGAACAAGTCAGTGTTGCGGCTGGCGGTAGTTTGTTATGTTGTTCGACGACTGGTTAAATACAATGGATTGGTGTTTACTTCAAGCTCGCAAACTTGATTTAAAGAATTGTTACCACCACCCGCGCAAACAATTATTGTTAAATTATACTGACGCATGTATGTACATAATGTGTCAGGTGTTTATACCAATATAGCAACCTTTAAAAAATGTACTTGACCATACTAACCTAACAAAATTCAATACACTCTTAGGTCGGTAAAATCTTGAATTTTCATCATTTTCAGGTGATGTAATTTTTGGCCTCAATTGATGGGTTCTCACTTGTCCCTTCTTCTTTAAGCCTTCCATTAGCTGATTGTCTGAAAATGACATAGGAACAAGATTTTCCATTGTTCTTTCACCTTATTTTCGAGACCGAATTTCTAGTCTCAACTTCACGGTTGACACAATACGCACAGAAATAAAACACAACTTGTGGCATTTGCCACGATGTTACTTGCGTTCAATCTACCTAAAGCGACTATATTCGAAAATTTTTCTTAGCCTAATAACATGCATAAAAACAATATGAAATCAATGCGTAACTGACAAAGTACAATTTCATGTAATGCAAGTGATAGAGAAATTTTGAAATAGATATAGTAAGGCCAAAACGTGAGAGCGCTAATAGTGTGGCATAAAAATGAGTGTTTCCATAGTGGGGCTTACAACTGAGGTCCCTATAGTAGGGCTTAATCTCGAGCATGCCCATTTTTGACCTTGATGATACCGGTCATCATGATGTTGATTGTTCTCCTGGCAAAAATTTTTCATGTAACATTTGTCCTACATTCAGATTTAAACGCGCTTAACAATCTAAGATTTTTAATGTCTTGTAGCGACAAAATGGATTTTCTAGAAATTCATTCAAAGATTTAAGCTTACATTTAAATATTTTCTAATGACCCTATTATTAGCATAACATTTGATCAATTATAAACTTGTCATTTAATTAATCTTTGCTGCCATGACTTTGTAATGATAAAAATAAAAATAAAAATAATAATTATTATTATTATTATTATTATTATTATTATTTTATTTTATATGGTTATCCTTCTTAAAATGAATATTTGCGAAAAATCCTTTTACGTCTATTAGAAAAATGATGGAACCCACAGTCGTATGCATGTATTGGAAGCGATTTTTCTTAGACTGATCCAACGTGACTTAGCCTGAAACACTCAAAAAACAATATTTTTAAAATTATTTTAATGTTTGGTATTTTCAGAACAACCTTTTCTAAAGTTGACTGAGGCTAGCCAACTCATTTTGACAAGGATCTGGATCTTCTGTTTTACTTTCATTCACCAAGATGTGAAATGTTTGTGACCACGTTCACAGTTTAATTCCGTTTATTTAAAAGACAAATAAAGTTGATTATATTTTAACGACAGCCTTCTCGCTGTCTTGTTTAATAATTTTCTTAAATTCCAATTATACATTAAAATATTTAGTTAATTATATGAAAAACTAAATTTTTCAGGAGAAACTACCGCCAGCCGCAACGCACTGACGCGTTTCGACCTTCCTTGATCATCATCAGAGTACGATGGCAAACTGACTATCGAGGATCAAACCGCAGTGAATATCCATGGAAATGAAATTTAGATATGCGGATCCACCTCAGTTTGCCATCGTACCTGGATGATGATCAGCGAATGGAACAAGTCAGTGTTGCGGCTGGCGGTAGTTTGTTATGTTGTTCGACGACTGGTTAAATACAATGGATTGGTGTTTACTTCAAGCTCGCAAACTTGATTTAAAGAATTGTTACCACCACCCGCGCAAACAATTATTGTTAAATTATACTGACGCATGTATGTACATAATGTGTCAGGTGTTTATACCAATATAGCAACCTTTAAAAAATGTACTTGGCCATACTAACCTAACAAAATTCAATACACTCTTAGGTCGGTAAAATCTTGAATTTTCATCATTTTCAGGTGATGTAATTTTTGGCCTCAATTGATGGGTTCTCACTTGTCCCTTCTTCTTTAAGCCTTCCATTAGCTGATTGTCTGAAAATGACGTAGGAAAAAGATTTTCCATTGTTCTTTCACCTTATTTTCGAGACCGAATTTCTAGTCTCAACTTCACGGTTAACACAATACGCACAGAAATAAAAAACAACTTGTGGCATTTGCCACGATGTTACTTGCATTCAATCTACCTAAAGCGACTATATTCGAAAATTCTTCTTAGCCTAATAACATGCATAAAAACAATATGAAATCAATGCGTAACTGACAAAGTACAATTTCATGTAATGCAAGTGATAGAGAAATTTTGAAATAGATATAGTAAGGCCAAAACGTGAGAGCGCTAATAGTGTGGCATAAAAATGAGTGTTTCCATAGTGGGGCTTACAACTGAGGTCCCTATAGTAGGGCTTAATCTCGAGCATGCCCATTTTTGACCTTGATGATACCGGTCATCATGATGTTGATTGTTCTCCTGGCAAAAATTTTTCATGTAACATTTGTCCTACATTCAGATTTAAACGCGCTTAACAATCTAAGATTTTTAATGTCTTGTAGCGACAAAATGGATTTTCTAGAAATTCATTCAAAGATTTAAGCTTACATTTAAATATTTTCTAATGATCCTATTATTAGCATAACATTTGATCAATTATAAACTTGTCATTAAATTAATCTTTGCTGCCATGACTTTGTAATGATAAAAATAAAAATAAAAATAATAATTATTATTATTATTATTATTATTATTATTATTTTATTTTATATGGTTATCCTTCTTAAAATGAATATTTGCGAAAAATCCTTTTACGTCTATTAGAAAAATGATGGAACCCACAGTCGTATGCATGTACTGGAAGCGATTTTTCTTAGACTGATCCAACGTGACTTAGCATGAAACACACAAAAAACAATATTTTTAAATTATTTTAATGTTTGGTATTTTTAGAACAACCTTTTCTAAAGTATGTATTAGGTTTTGCGAACCTAGTAACAAATTAGTTCAGTTGTGACCAGAAGGATAAACCAAAGGCAGCATGAACGGAAAGTATAATCTCATGCACATTCGTTTCGTGCTTGCTGGCGACTCATCAGTAGGAGCCGGTATTACGCACCCTTTAACCACTATATATTCGGTAGAAGAATGTGGAATAATATGACAGTCCTGTACTTCACATTCTTCTACCAGGCTTCTTATAATACCCTTCCTACTGATGAGAGTCGCCAGCAACAAGCGCAGGCAATGGTATGAAGAACCATACTTTCCGTTCATGCCTGCCTTTGGTTTTTATCCTTTCTGGTCTGTAATTTAATTTGTTACTAGGTACAAACCTAATACATACTTGCATATATATTAGTTCTTCGCAACAAACAGTATTTAACTGTAACCTTTTCTAAAGTTGACTGAGGCTAGCCAACGCATTTTGACAAGGATCTGGATCTTCAGTTTTACTTTCGTTCACCAAGATGTGAAATGTTTGTGACCACGTTCACAGTTTAATTCCGTTTATTTAAAAGACAAATATAGTTGATTATATTTTAACGACAGCCTTCTCGCTGTCTTGTTTAATAATTTTCTTAAATTCCAATTATACATTAAAATATTTAGTTAATTATATGAAAAACTAAATTTTTCAGGAGAAACTACCATAAGCCACAACACACTGACGCGTTTCGACCTTCCTTGATCATCATCAGAGTACGATGGCAAACTGACTATCGAGGATCAAACCGCAGTGAATATACCTGGAAATGAAATTTAGATATGCGGCTCTCACCTCTAGCAGTTTGCCATCGTACTCTGATGATGATCAAGGAAGGTCGAAACGCGTCAGTGCGTTGCGGCTGGCGGTAGTTTTGTTATGTTGTTCGACGACTGGCTAAGTACAATGGGATTCGTGTTTACTTTAAGCTCGCAAACTTGATTTAAAGAATTGTTATCACCACCCGCGAAAACAATTATTGTTAAATTGTATTGCCTATATATGTATATGTGGCGAAAGCTACAAACAGTTAATGTTCGTGACTGCATAGAAATTGTGCAGCCGACATTTCCAGTCAAGTTCAATGTATGCGAGACTGCTAGAGGTGAGAGCCGCATATCTAAATTTGATTTCCATATATATTCAATGCGGTTTGATCCTCGATAGTCAGTTTGCCGTCGTACTCTGATGATGATCAAGGAAGTTCGAAACGCGTCAGTGCGTTGCGGCTGGCGGTAGTTTTGTTATGTTGTTCGACGACTGGTTAAATACAATGGGGTTGGTGTTTACTTCACGCTTACAAACTTGATTTAAAGAGTTATATTTCTTTCTGGGCTGTGACTCTAACTGTAAGAGAAAATAAAAATAAAATTCGGAATAAAGTCCATCCAGTTAAGAAGAGAAAATGCGTGCTTTAGACAGTTGAGGGCAAATGTTCGGTTTCGCGAAATAATTAAAATAAAATGCTTTTCCAAATTTATTTACCATAGAGGCACCAAAATCGGCGTCAATTCTTCCCGATAATGATTAAAGCATATTTTTCTTGAAAAACTTCGTAATTAATTTGACATAGGATGATGTAAATCATAAACTTAATTTTGAAGTAAAGAAAATAATAAAATTCTTATTAGCTGATTGCTTATTTGCGTTCCTTTTGCTAAAGTTAGGCCGTGTTTCGGTTGGATAAATGTGACTGACGTGATTTAATTCGCGACTGTTCAACTGAAGTTAATAATCAACAATGAATG
This sequence comes from Eudiplozoon nipponicum, assembly GCA_029291075.1. Classification (NCBI taxonomy): domain Eukaryota; kingdom Metazoa; phylum Platyhelminthes; class Monogenea; order Mazocraeidea; family Diplozoidae; genus Eudiplozoon; species Eudiplozoon nipponicum. The sequence continues at coordinate 12,971 of JAQBSW010010418.1, forward strand.
AAGAGAGATCCGATAGGCAAATTATCGAGCAATGCAAAATTGCTAATTAATAAATTTTTTATCATAAACAAATGGTGCATCATATAGATATTCTCCTATTGAGAGAGACATACGTACTCAAACAATTTATCCTTGATGTGGATTTACAAAAAATATAATCCATTAAGACACATTAAGGATGTACAATATTCACTGGAATAAACATTCTTAAGATGTCTTTTCCATAGAATAAAAATACTTATAAAATTTAATCTACTCATTACTGTACACTAAAAATACAAACCGATTATCAATAAGTTATTTTATTAAAACGTATACAAACATTTCAGTATCCATGTAATTAGGTTGCTTCAGGAGATTCATGGCTAACCGGCAAAATACTCTCAACAAGTAAGATGTCGCTAACTAATTTTATGGAAAATTTATGCCTTTTTTGTCATGAACGTATTTATAAGTTATGAATGTGTATTAAACACATACGAAAATCACCTAAATTAACCAACACACTTCGGTCACAGTATAGAATAAGTTTATGTGTTAATTGAACAACACTTTATAGACAAAGAACATCTTTAGCAGAATTTATTCTTCCAGATATCTTTTTTTTAATTCTGAATCCATACAGATAAGTAGTTGAATAATTTTGCTTTACTACCTAACCAATTAAGCAAATTGCAATTAACATTAATTAATTTCCAAATCTAAAACTGGCACGCAATAATAAAATTTAAGAAAGAAGAATTTAAATAAAAGTTTTTCGTTATGAAATTTTACATAACTAAAATCAGAATTATCTATGCCATTTGAAAATAAAAGTCTTGAAGCGTTGACTTGATTAAATCACTGACTAATGGACTTTGAAAATAGGTCATAAGTGAGAAATAAACTGAAAGACATCCACAGTGTATGTAGTGATTTCTGTGAGGTAATCGAAATTATATTTCATATAATGGTATCAGAGTTTTGCCCTAAATTTGGATACGTTTAACAGGAGAATGCAAAGGAAAGACAACAAATGATGGTTATTTCAGGCATGGTATTTGAACTAAAAATTTATTAATTAACATCTCAATACAATATTAGTAATAAAATGAAATAAACATGCATACTAGGTAACCTACTACTGACTCTTACGGAGGAAATTGTGACTTGGAGCACACAAATTTCCAAAACAAATTTCTTTTAAAGATAGGGACCCATATCTGTCGGTGAAATCTTGAAATTAATACGAATAAGAAATGAGGAATAACGAAACGCTTATCATTAGGCGCATAAAGGAATCCCAATATTGTCGATAAGATCGATGCATATTACTTCCAGAATGAAAGTAATGAATGTAATAGAGGTAGCAAAATTTTTATGACGCACTAACATATATTAGAAAGGTTCTGTTTGACGGAACAATTGGAACTGCTCGCAATGTATGACAAAGAATCTTCACCTATAGCATTCATAATTAATTAAAAAATACATTTGTTTTTATAATGTCAACTGTCATTGTATATTGCACATTATATAGTTTCAAGAAACTAAAACATTCAAAAAACTTATTGTATGCTTATTATAGATAATGGACGGTTTGTTTCGAGAATACTCAACTGCAAATAAGAATCATTCGGTCATATACATCTGGGACTTTTGCAAATAAGTGGATTAGAACTGGACTGAACATCTGTTATACTTCTATTTCTTGTTGTTAGTCTATTGGGTGTTGAATTTTTAACGTGTATGTGGAGCTGTTTAGAGCGTGGTCAGCCTTTTACTTCCAAGAAATTAAACATCTATATTGCAGCGAAATCTGAGAGTGCCAAACTTGTGGAATGAACTACGTTCTAAAACTCGTCTTCGCCATGGACAGCAGACCCACCAAGATGATATCCAAAAATTTATTTCTTCTTGTGGTACTGAAAGCAAATGGCATGAGCTTTTCGCGTTTCTGTAAATTAAATCTCCGATGAGTACTGATTTGATGGATGTAGCCACGAATATATTTTACCATGCTAGGCTAATACAACTGATATTGCAACATTTGAATGAGGTGCCCAGTGCCAATATGTCCCAGGTTTTTTTTGATGCTACAGAGTAAACAGTGCCTTTGGTATGGACGAAGTCAAATAATATTTTATTGTTTGCCCTTCTTTCTGCAACAATAGGATCAATGCTCTATATGATGCATACACCAGTTTGGTGTTTTGAAGCAGCCCGGCTGCTTCTTGCCGTGCGTCATTACTGCCGAGTTCTTCGGAAACATTGATAAGTGGCGATAATGTAACTACAGAGTTTCTGCTGAGCGCATCCACCCCAGTACTCTTGATACATGCTCAATGATGATCCATTATATCGTATTCCTTGAAGTATTCAAAAGCCCAATTTTCCCATTTATTTCTAATTCCTAGTGACCGCCAATGCTGTAGTGCTTTGTGATCAGTAACGACGTCCACAAGCCAACTTAAGACTAAATATTTAAACTTCTGTAAGGTCCGTTTTACTGCTAACAATTAATTTTTTATTTTACGATATTATTTGCTCTCTATCATGCAAGTGCAACTTGCTAATTGGGCAGGGTGTCGTTTGGCTAGGAGTATAGCTCTTATACCTACGTCTCAGACCACTGTCACCATTAATATGCATCCAAAAGAAAGTCAAAATAGTGTTTATCACTAATTTTTATATTGAATAAAATTTTCTTCTGCCGTCTGCATCCATCAAACCGGTATTTCTAAATTAATTTGATTATAAATAGGTTGTTGAGTGGACACCATCCTCGCAAGGTATGGTCTATAGACATTCATCACGCTAATGAAGCAGAACACTTGTTAGCATCTGATGGACACTAGATAATAATGGATAAGTTGTGCGTTATAATCAAATGACGTACACCTATAGGCTCAAACTAAGCGCCAGTAGAACAGAACACTGTTTGTCGGTAGTTGTCAAAATATTGAAATTGTCAGTGTACGCCGTAGTACAGGGTAAATCGTTTGCGAAAGAGTTCATCATTTTTTGGAATACCTTTGGTTCGATCTCTAGACAAGGGGATATCCGATCAAATTGATAATGGCTTAAGGGTACCTGCACTGCCACTATCCAGTGGTCTTTAAGCCAGACGCCAATGCCTCAAAAGCTCTGCTTTAGGTCAAGCACAGCAAAGATGCAAGAACAAATCGTGTAGGACAGACATGATATATGGATCATCTCCTGGCACAGTGTTAAATTATTGAAAATCAGCCGCAGGTCGGAGTGAACCATCATTTTTGTAATGCCAAAAATTAGAGTTCAAAACACAGATTCCAATCGCTCTAGAATGCTTACAGATACAAACTGTTATATTGCTGCAGTAGCCGCCGTGAGTTATCTGGAGAAACACCACGTACACTTTTTGGTATGAGATAGTAAGCACGAAACGAATGTGCAAGAGAGTATATTTTTCGTCGATGCTGTCTTTGGTTTATCCTTCTGGTCACAACTGAACTAATTTGTTACTAGGTTCGCAACACCTAATAAATACTTACATATATATTAGGTCTCCGCATTAAACGGTATTTAACTGTTATATATTGAATTTAATTATGTCATGCCTACCGCGAAATGTGATAACTGATATCGATCAAGGCCAGATTGTATGGATTTACTGGAGTAACAGGTGTTCAGAAATAATTGTAATTCTCAATTTCGATGAACTATAGCATAAGATTTAAAAGAAACATGTTGCGAGACAGGAAATAAACAATTTACTTGATTTTCGGATTGCGTACCGAAATATTTGAATCCACTGTCATCATGATTTTTGCAGATATTTCAAGTTAATTAGAAATGGTACAAAACTAGAACGGGATGTTTATAGGAAGGATACTTACTCAGGTATCCTTCTTAATTTCGATTCAAATCATCCATATAGAATGAAAATCGGTGTCTTAAAATCGATGATAATAAGAAGCTTAAGATTAACAGAGATTGAATTAGGTAGACTGCGAGAAATATTCAGTGCTAATGGGTATCCTCTAAAGTTAATTGAAGCAACTATAATGAGCGTTATAAGTAAATTTAATCATGACTGGAAGTACGTGAAGTCAAATAAATTAAAAGATGACCGGAGGGTAATGGTTATACCTGACTCTAAACTAAGTAGGAAAATAAAAATGGTAGCATCAAAATACAATATACGTACTATTTTAAAACAGACCCTTACCCCAGGTGTTATACTTCCCAACCAAAAGGAAAAAATAGAACCGCTCAGCACATCAGGAGTATATGAAATTCCATGTAACGACTGTAACTTGATGTATGTGGGTGAAACCATGCGCTCAATTAAGGTTAGAAGAGGGGAACATAAAACCGCATGCAAGTATGCCCATGTTAATAGATCAGATCTTGCACGCCATACAGTAGAGACAGGACACACAATTAATTTGGATGGGTGCAGACGTATATCAATTTGTAGCCGTAGCAGATCGACTAGACTGATTAGAGAATCCATCGAAATTAAATCGAGAAATGACATAATGAATGAAACAGCCGTAGAAAAATCACTAGATCCTATTTGGAATACAGCACTAAATAATGGTAGAAAACGAAGATTGCCCGAATCAGAATCAGAATCAGAAACTCGCTCAAGTAAAAGAATAAGAACACTAGACTGATATTAACTTAAAGAGGTGGAGATTGATTAATTCAATATCGCCTAATTTATTTTGATTATTTCATCCTTGATTACTTGGTGTTAGTGTAGCGCCTTTAACATACATTTATCTATACATGATGGCAAGGTTTATTTTTATTTTATTTTCTTTGCACTATTACTAGTATCTTCTTTATCAGGCAATTTTTAATTTCTTTTACGTACCGTTTAATTTAACTTTCTACACTATTGAAACACGTTATCCGTTTCTAATTTAATTTTACTACCTATTAATTATTTACTCTATTAATAGTGTCATTCCCCCTCCTCACCGAAATGCCACTCGTAATTACTTCATTTAGAAATGTAATTGTAAAATAGGTCTGACGTGTGCAGCTAGGAAATGACAGTTATCATTTTAGTTTTACTTGTATGACCGTTACACGTGCCTTTAATTACATGTAACAGATTAGCTCTTAGTTTTAAGTAAACGCTCACGCACAACACACAAACACGCTTATCCAGTGAATAGTCAGATGTTGCCAAATCGCTGTAATTTCACTGGGATTAGTGTACACTTGCATTAACTGATTACTCCGCAATACAAAACAAACGAGAACACATACACACAGGCATGACGTACGCTTATCTAGTGAGTTGTCATTAATTGTCATTAAATCCCTGTAATCTCATTGCGAAGAGTGTATACATGTAGACACATACATAAACCAATTTAACACACACTATCCCAACATTTTTATAAAAAAACGTTATGCTTAAGAGATCTAAAAACAAGTATAAATGAGGCGGTTTAAATTAATATTTCCACTTGACATATTGATTGTCAACTAAGTGTGTGATGTGTTTGGCATTGAAAAAGGGCTCCGTAATTCGAGCCCGAAATATCTGCAAAAATCATGATGACAGTGGATTCAAATATTTCGGTATGCAATCCGAAAATCAGGTAAACTATAGCATAAACTGATATCCATCAGGTTGGTATCATGTACTTGAAAGAGTTTCCTTGATGCGCAACTGGAATAATTGTAATTACCTGATCTGCGTTTTGACTAACGCAGCTTTCATTGTTCCAGTAATTTTCTTTTTCCATGATATTTCGATCTTCATTACCGAAGATCTTCATCAGATGCATTTCACGAAACAAATGAAGCAAGCGCGTTATTTCCTCTAGTCATAATATTTATATACCCCAGACTGACCTTTCATTGGTTATACGTGTGTCACTTGTGTGTGTGTGTGCATTTTCATAACTGTTGTTTTCATCTATTGACTGCAGTTTCATTTAGATGTACGTACATGTGTATCAAAATAAAATAATTTAACCAAGTTTTTTAGTTATGCATACACATACACATGGACATGCGTGGCGTGCGCCATGTACTGACTCGGAAACCATAGTGTTAGTATCCGGTAATCATCGATTTCAAAAAAGGTATCAGTTACTAACACAATAGCCATAGTGTTAGTATCCTTTACAGACTCGGTATATATATTATATAGTGTGAGTTAGCGCTGAAGTCGCATTGTCGAAGACTTTATATGATGTTAGCTTCACTATTGCAGGTTTACACATTCATCTAGTAGATTTTAACGCCCTATTATCCCACATTCTTCACCCAAATATAAAATAGTTAAAGGGCGTAATACCGGCTCCTACTGATGAGTCGCCAGTAAACACGAAAGGAATGTGCACGAGATTATACTTCCCGTTCATGCTGCCTTTGATTTATCCTTCTGGACACAACTGAACTAATTTGTTAATAGATTCGCAACACCTAATACATACTTGCGTATTAGATAGTTGTTTGTCTCGAGACACAGTTTATAGCGATCGCCAGTAAGACCAGAATATTCTGGGCAACCCGTAGGCTGAATTATAATGTTTTACAGGATTAGCAATTTATTCCACCACTCTGACTGTAGCCTTGCCTCATCCTTCAATGTAGTACTGTATAAAGATTTCAAGGGACACGTGCTCTTTGAGCTGGAGGGGCATATACGGTTCTTCTTCCAATCGATTGTCCATACTACTTTTGTAATAAAGTTCATACACCTCAAGCGTCTCTGGGTGCGCGCAACAATATAAACATGGGGTAGATATTAACATTTATTAATACGTCTGTGCACAATTCACCCTGACATAACTCTTCTCTCGTATATCGTACACTATTTACCGACTAATAAATGTACAATAACGAAACATTGGCTACGTTATCAAATTGTGTAATCACAGGTTTTCAATGCCGCGTTTTGCGTACGCGGGTAATAGCTGTACACGGGCAGTTACACAAAGATCCGATTTGTCACTATTTCCAATTTTGTTTTGTCTTTGATCGGGTTGACTCATTTTTACTTCAATTGGAAATGCAGTTCTATCACATCTTTGTTTACTGGCGACGTTTCGGGGCCTACTTTCCAGCACCATCATCAGGCAACACAACACTGATCACAATAGCAGATTTAAGCAAATGTGGTAACCTCGTTCCAAAACCATTCTATTTATATATATATTTGACTCAACACTATTTTAATCATAGAATTTGTCTCAGTAACTAAACTCAATATATAACTTTTTATAATTAGCAGACCAATCATTACCTCACCTATACCTCATCTCATCTCGTATGCAGAATATTTTAGGGGAGAGAGACAGTATCGAACCTTTTGTTATTTGTTATAACTGTATTGCTACTATGTCACGGTAATCAAAATTTAAAAATGCTAAAACTAAAACCTTGACTATCATATACTGTATTTTATTTAAAGCCGGGAACTCTAATGTATACAATGGTGTGTGTGGTATTGCGCACATAGCAACAAATTAGTTCAAATATGGAGCAGCAAGTTACGTAGATGGATGGAGAGTGAATGTTATAGCGACGGCTAGGTGAACGATTAAAGAGAGAAAGATAGAGATAGTCTGGACAACTAACGTTTTTCAAAAAAACTAATCGTAAGCACAATGCGAAGTAATCAACTATTGGAAATAATTGCATAAGAATATTTGCTCATATGACTAAAATAATTCATTATATCTATATACATATATATCTAAATATAATATCGTAAAACCTTTATATATATATATATATATATATATATATATATATATATATATATATATATATATATAAATAGAGAGGGAGAAAAAGGACCACTGATAATTATTAAATATGAATAATTTCTATTCTTATTATATATTTATTTATTACGTTAGTCACACCTTATATCAATATATAAAATACATGTCAATATGTATAAAAACATATATATGAATATAAGCAACAGTATGAGACCAACATCCCTAATCCTACATATATATATATATATATATATATATATATACGTTTGCATATTTCAAATTATTATTTTATTCTTTTCTTACTGTTTTTTATTTACCAATTAATCAAATTGTATATTTATTTATTCACACCTTATATAAATATATAAAATACATATAAATATGTATAAAAACATATATATATAAATATAAGCAACAGTGTGAGTCATATATATATATATATATATATATATATATATATATATATATATATATATTATGTGTATAGAATAAACCTATCAATCTACCCATAGGCCTATCTATATATCCGTCTATCTATCACATTTTGGTTTCCTCTTAAAAGGATACATGGTAGCTATTAACCATGAATATCTCCTCTATGACTAACGTATTATACATTTATTAAGATATTCCTACCTTACATAAATATAGAAAATATAAGCGACAATGTAAGTCAAATTTGTCTTATCTAATGTTCTATCTACTAACCCTTGCTAAATCGGTATACCGTCTTTTGGAACATTTTTATTGAGAAAAATAAGTATATAGGAAATTGATATTGGTACAGATCATTCGCAACCAGTTTTCTATAAGCGAGGTTTTTTACTTAGGTTCCCACTTAATTCATGTTCCGCAGCCTCACGTTTTCTGACCATAGAAAATGCTTCATTAAATATTGGGCCCAATGATTTTTCTACCGATGTTACATTCATTACACCTTTTCCTGATTTTATTTCAATTGACTCTCTAATTAGTCTAGTTAATCTGTTGCGGTTGCATAACGCGATGCGTTTACATCCTTCCCAGTCTATTTCATGACCCGTTTCCTTCGAATGCCTAACTAGGTCTGATCTTTGAATGTGTCCATATTTGCAGGCTGTCTTATGTTCACCTCTACGAACCTTTATAGGTCGCATGGTTTCGCCTATATACCTGAGATTATATTCTTTGCAAGGTATCGCATATACTCCTGATGTCTCGAGGGGTTCTACTCTTTCTTTTTGGTTAGGTAGTTTATTGCCTATAGTAAGCAATTGTCTTAAAACTGTTTTAATATTGTATTTAGCTGCTATTATTCTAATTTTCCTGCTCAATTTAGAATCAGGTAATACCATAATTTTGTGCTTATCCAGTTCCGTTTCCTTCTTTACTTTGTTTATTATATTATTGTTAAATCTCTGTAACATTTCATCTATTAATCTATCTATTATACTTGACGGATAGCTATTTAGTTTGAATATTTCTTTTAATCTCTTCATTTCCTTATCTCTATTTTCTATATCCACTATTCTAAGACTTCTTAATATCATGGATTTAAGAATACCTATTTTCATTCCATATGGGTGATTTGATAAGAAATTAAGAAGTAGTCCTGAATAAGTCTCTTTTCTAAAAGTATCTCTTTCCAATCTGGAACCATTCCGTTTTATTTTCACATCCAAAAAGGGTAATTCATCATTATTCTCTTTTCCAATGTAAACTTTAATTCACCTAATTGGTTGGCTAATTCGAGGAATTTATTTAACTCATTATCCCCATGATTCTAAATTATAAACATATCATCCAGGAATCTTACATACAAGTTTGGCTTAAGAGGAGATTTTAACAACAGATTTTTTTCAAAATAGTGCATAAAAATATTAGCAACCAAGACTGATAGTGGTTGTCCCATAGGGACACCTTTAACTTGTTTATAAAATTCATTTCTGAACTTAAAGTAGGTAGAGGACATACAAATATTTAAAAGTTCCATAATACTACTTATCATCATTTTACTACCTTCTATTATCTCTGGGAACTCTGTTAAACAACGCTTCACACTTTCTAAAGCTGCTTGTACCGGGACATTAGTATACATCGATACAACGTCCAGGCTAGCCATTCTATCATTATCATTCAAGTTATATCTACTAATAATGTCAATAGAATGATATGTATTTTTTAAAGTATAATCTAAGAAATAAGTATATTTTCTAATTCTGTTGCATAGAAATTTCGACAATCTATACGTTGGTGAGTTTTGTACATTAACGATTAATCTAAGTGGATTCCCCTGTTTATGAATCTTCACTAGACCATAAACTCTCGGAGGGACTGTGTCGCGTTGTATTAATGAATTCCCAAGTCCTGGTTCTAATTCCTTCGACTCAATCATTCTATTAATTATAGTCTTTACTTGTCCTTGTAACTTATCAGATGGATCTTTATTTATTTTATTATAGACCTCTAAATTATTTAATTGTTCATACACTTTCAATTCATAATCTGACCGGTTCTTAAGTACCGTTGCACCACCTTTATCTGCCTTGAGGCATATTACTTTATTGGATAATAATTCTGCTCTTAAGCGTTTTAGATCATAACTCTGCTTGCATCTCACCTCTTTGTGCTCTAACACCGCTTTGGACACATCCAATTCAAACCTAGTCTTATCTTTTTCTGGGAGAAACTGGGCAATCTTAACTGTTTCTGTAATTATCTCATTCCTAGGTACGTAATCAATAGGGATCGCAGTATTAAGTCCAAGATTAAGAATTTGTTTTTGGTCTTCCTTGAGATCCATTCTCGATAAATTAACTAAACGTTTGGACATGACCTCTTCAATTCTCGTATTTCTCAAAGGGCAATTAATGCCCAATATTGCTAATTGTTTTTTCATGCGTTTGTCTAATTTTTTTAATTTCATTATCCCTCGTTTTGTCTGTGAAATCTTCAATATATTTGAAATCCAACATACCTAATCTCGCCAGTAATATGGACCTTATTTTTGTCTTCTCTCTAATCAGTTCAAATTTACGTTTGTTTAGTTTCTTAATCGATATTTTTATTAAATGTAAACAAAGCTCATGCTTAAGAGTATTTCCTACTTTATCTAAAACGAAAGAAAGTTTAAATCTAAAACATTTCGGTATAACATTAAATTTTAAACATTTATTAAGGAACGAGGTATTTTCCACTTGCCTTACAATCTGCATCTTCTTCCGCTTGTACTGATTCATAAGTGTGACCACTGTCGCATCATATTTCATCCTCAAATAGGATTTTAAACTCAATATTTTGCGGTGTGTAAGCATTCAGATTATCAATGCCGCGTTTTGCGTACGCGGGTAGTAGCTGTACACGGGCAGTTACACAAAGATCCGATTTGTCACTATTTCCAATTTTGTTTTGTCTTTGATCGGGTTGACTCATTTTTACTTCAATTGGAAATGCGGTTCTATCACATCTTTGTTTACTGGCGACGTTTCGGTGCCTACTTTCCAGCACCATCATCAGGCAACACAACACTGATCACAATAGCAGATTTAAGCAAAGGAAACGGGTCAGGAAATAGACTGGGAAGGATGTAAACGCATCGCGTTATGCAACCGCAACA
>JAQBSW010010419.1:0-24286 GCA_029291075.1 Eudiplozoon nipponicum
AATATATCAATATCAGAAAGTTCGACTTAAAAGAATAATATATACATCATCAAATTAGGAACAATTAAGGTATAATTCGAGTGTAACATTATACAAAAATTGAGAACCATGACTAGCAATTGATTGTATGTAATGTTAACTAATTTGAAGAAATAGTGCATAACATTTCAATTATAATAATACAAAACTTGGAAATAAAATCTCAAGAAGATCTGTTTCCGACAATAATTATCCTTATCTTTTATTCAACCATGAGAAAGTATTATCATAATCAAAAAAATAAAAAATATCGGCAGGATTGCAGACTTTTTCAAGTTCAGTAGATAAAGTTTTAAAAGACATCTTAGATGGAGGCATTTCTCTAAGCCCCGTCGGCAATTGGTTATAAATTTTGTAGATTTTCGAGAAAGAGAATAACTTGCTCGCTACATTCCCCACCAAAGGAGGAGATATTGCCAAATGTCCAGATCTAGTACCAACTTCATGACTCTTTCTTATCGGAGTCATATAGGCACCAGTCCACTGGTTCAAATGGAAACTTTTATGAAATAGCACATCCTCCGAAAGCATAAATAATGCAGTGATACAAACTGTAATCTAATGGCATCTCTAGTGCAGGAGACAGGGCTGATATTTTACACATCTTTTCTTTGTACAGCTTCTAGCTTGTTTGACAATCCCTTTTTTAATGGATTTCAAGTACCGGCAGCATATTCTAATATCGGTCTAATCCATATTATATACATTTTTAATTTGATTTTATTCGATAAGCTATTTCTACTTATTAGTGCGCACCTGTTCTTAGTACTGCTTACTATCCTTTCAGTATGTCTCAAGGCAAACTGTACATTGAATAGTTATACCTAAATCCTTAATTTCTTATAGTTTAATCTCAAACACATCATTATACTTAGCATCATGATAAACATAATGAAAGTTTGTTCTGTTCCTATTTTTAAAGCTCTCGTCTTTTGTGACATTCTCAGCCTAGTGTTTATCAAATACCCGCTTAAGTATTTACAGATCTAGTCACATTATTTTTGGAAAAGTCGACATTTTTGGTTCAATTGGAAAGATTATTTTAAATCATCAGCGAATTTGCAAACTCGACCGCTAAAGATCTTAGTTTCTTGATGTGCAAATACGATTTTAAATAAAATTGGCTCCAAACTTTATCCTTGTGGAATTCCACTCGTTACTCTTTTCGATTTTGATATCAAATCATTTAATTGAATACTCATTTTGTGATTATATAAATGGTATCTAAATAAATTTAAAATATTCGGATCGATATTCAATAATTTAATCGCATTCAAAATAGCATCAATATATATAGAAGCGAAAGATTTTGAGATATCTATAAATACAGTTAATGCTTCTAACTTTTTCTCATCTAATGTAATTACATGTTTCCACATAGAAAGCATATTAGTAGTTGTCGATCTATCTTTCGTAAAGCCATGTTGACTTGTATCAAAATCAACCGGCAACATACATTCTAAATGATCTAGTATCAGTCGTTCTATTATCTCCAAAAATGAAGGGATAATAGAGATTAGTCTATAATCACTGGCACACGTTGGCTTACTTATATTTGGCAACGGTTTAGCTACTATCGTTAGAATATCGATTGCTAATTTCCCATTCTTCAAAATCCAATTTAAAAAAATTGCAGGGCGCATTCATAAAAGTTAGAGGCAATTGAAGTAGGTTATCGATCGATATACTAAAGTGATCTTTTTGTTTCCTATCTTAGTTTTAACATTAATTTTATCAATGAATCTCTGTCAATAACAGGTCCTGGATCCTGGTCACGCGAAAGATCAGTTAGATTCATTAAATTGCTTTCATTCTATGAATTACATATAAAATTGCCAAATACTTCATCCAATTCACAGAGAATTTCATACTCAGTTTTATCCACAGGTAATATGAGCTTGAATTTCTGCTTATATTTACTGTAATCTGTGAGGAGTTTGTATCCTAGTCTAGGATTACTCTTCAGTTTACCCAAAATGATCTTTCTGATCTTTGACGGATTACCAGCAGTAATGAATCAATTTCATTGTCTATCAAATCTAGCCTCATTTTTTAATAATATTGATAAGACTAAATTTCATTAGATTATTTGGTTTAATTCTTAGTTTACATAATTTCCTTTCGATTCGTTTCGGTATAATATCGGTAAACGTAGATGTATGAAATACACCAGATAATAACGTTGAAATATAATCAATTATTACGCTTAACTCTCAGAAAAGATTCCAGTTGATTCTGGAACATCGCTCATGTGCATTCTCAAAATTATGTTTCCGTCTTTTGCTACTCACGTTTTCCCATTGTAAAATAAGTTGTTTGTGATCCAATTCTTTAAAATATTTTACAACTTCATAACTGTGTTAGTTAACCGCTTCACTTTCTAAATATACATGATCAAAGCATTCCGAACCTCTAGTTGATTCTTTTATAATCTGCTATAGATCATGATTAGAAAAATGATCGATTATTTCATGGCCATGCATCTTATTAGAATCGCCTACCACCACATTATTACCATGACAGTCCGAAATATATTGGAAAGAATTAGCAAATACTGTGTCATCATTTAAACTAGCATACTGCGGTCTGTAAATCGCTGTTAATATCAAATTATCGATTTGTATAGATTTAAAATCACAGTACAGTATTCACTAGAATGTACCACTTTCGCATTTAACATAGATTTACTATAAATATACATACAGATTATTATCTTCCTACGCACCATATATGTTAATACATAAACACGTATTTGGAATAAATATATATACAGATAGACGAATCTATCTATATATACGTATATTTCGCAACATTTAATTTCCTCTTTCTTATAATTAGGAAAACACAAATAACAAAGTGGATAAAGGCCATTTATTTCGTGAATACTAATCATCTCTTATAAAATCATACATATTTATACATTTTGGGTTTTCAATTGATTATGCTAGTGGTAACAAATTTGACTCGTTTTTACTGCTGTTTCTTGTTTTGACTAGTTGGTGAGTGTATATGCGTTTGTGTTTGTGTGTATACGTGTTTGCATGTAAAGGTCATTCTCGCAGTATTGCGAAGTGATGTCTGATATCTTGTCATTATTGTTTGATAGCTTGAGAATTAACCATTTGTGCGCATTGTTCACTGTTACATATGCAAGTGCTATTTTCCCCAGTATAGTTGATTGTTTCACCTTGTTGCGCAAAGTTTTCACGTGGTAACAACGCCAGTGTTGATTGCAGTGTTAAACGCTCACATTGTTTGGAGACTTCTGTCATCGTATGCGCCTCTGTTATTTCCACTTCAGTTTGTTGCCAATCCGATTGTACGTTTGTTGATTCTAGTCGAGGGCCTGTTTGTTCTTGGCTGGATACTAGTAGATTGTTGTTGAATTTTGTTATTGTTGGCCAGTCGATAAAAATATCATGTTGATGAATCTCTTGAATATTAAGGTCAGGTGCTTGTTGTTTTATGTAAAGTGCTTCACAGATAAATAATAATTTTTCTGATTTTGCTTTATGTAGAATTGTGAAATTGGTCGAATTGACACGGCGGCTGAATAGAATAACTAAGGACAACTTTCCCAGTGTTAAAGTTAATATGACATTTAGTACACATAGAATCATGAGGTTGGATGCCAAAGATCAATTGCCAATTCTCTCCAAATCATTCATAGTCTACAAATTCTCATGTATGTGCGGTGGCACATATATCGGACGTACGAAGAAGCAATTGATAAGCAGAATCCAGCAACTTTTGCCACAGAAATTGATTAACAAAGGCTTGCCACCGTCAGGAAAATCAGCTATTTCCGATCATATATTGGCAACGGGCACCCTGTCAATTCGACCAATTTCACAATTCTACATAAAGCAAAATCAGAAAAATTATTATTTATCTATGAGGCCCTTTACATAAAACAACAAGCACCTGACCTTAATATTCAAAAGTTTCATCAACATGATATTCTTATCGACTGGCCAAGAATAAAAAAATTCAGCAACAATCTACTAGTATCCAGCCAAGAACAAACAGGCCCTCGACTAGAATCAACAAACATACAATCGGATTGACAACAAACTGAAGTGGAAATAACAGAGGCGCATACGATGACAGAAGTCTCCAAACAATAAGAGCGTTTAACACTGCAATCCACACTGGCGCTGTTACCATGTGAAAACGACAACTTTGCGCAACAAGTTGAAACGATCAACTATACTGGGAAAAATAGCACTTGTATATGCAACAGTGAACAATGCGCACAAATGGTTAATTCTCAAGCTATCAAAACAATAATGACAAGATATCAGACATCACTTCGCAATACTGCGAGAGCCAACCTTTGTACAAACACACACACACAAACACAACGCATACACACTCACCAACTAGCCAAAACAAGAAACAGCAGTAATAACGAGGTCAGATTTGTTACCACTAACAATCAGAACATCTTAAAATTCTCATATGAACATATAGAAGATGATTATATTCCTGAAAATAAATAACCTTTATCTACCCCAGTATTAATTTTCTAATATAAGAATACTATTAAATTAAAAGAATGGACATTTAAAAGAACATATATATATAACATACCATATATATATGCTCTCTCTCTCATATATATATATATATATATATATATATATCTCTCTCATAAATAATTTTATAAACTTATGTATTAGCATGTGTCATATACATACCTTTGATAAAACAGTGTACAATCTTCTAGTCATGTTTTGAGAAAGATAAGTTAGATGAAATAGGAATTGAAATCGGTCTAGGTCATTCTCAATCTGGTTCTTATAAACGGGGTTTCTTACTTAGGTTCGCATTTAATACAAGTTCATCTGCCTCCCGTTTTCTGGCCCAATAAAAAGCTTAATTAAATATTAGGACTACTGCTTCTTCTACCGATGTTACATTCATTACACCAATCAGTTGCGAGCTTGAAGTAAACACCAATCCCATTGTATTTAACCAGTAATCGAACAACATAACAAAACTATCGCCAGCCGCAACGCACTGACGCGTTTCGACCTTCCGTGGTCATCATCAGAGTACGACGGCAAACTGACTAGCGACGATCAAACCGCATTGAATATATGCGGAAGCGAAATTAGATATGCGGCTCTCAAGGAGTCTTGCATACAGTGTACGTAAATGGAAATTTTGGCTGCTCAATTTTTATGCAGTTACGAACAACATAACAAAACTACCGCCAGCCGAAACGCACTGACGCGTTTATATATAGAGATATCTATTAAATCAATTTAAAATAAACAAAAAAATTTTAGATTTATAAAAATGTAGCACTCTCTGGTGCTACAGTAAGTTCTTTTTTCATTAAATTTGGGCAGAGTGTACAGATTTAATCAAAATGATAGAAACAACTTGTGGCTTGCCTATTTGCAAAATCAGTAAGTGAGCTTCCTTATTGCAGACTACTGACATTGCACTTTTTTAAATTTTATATCATTATATTACTTAAGTAGCATGATGATTATTCTCAAATTATATAATTCTGACGTTTTAAGTTATGAGAAAATAAGACGGTGCAACGGTGAATGGTCGGTCAGAATTAGAAACTATATATAGCTAAAGGAAATATCGCACTGGCTTCGTTAGCCTGGTTCTAAGACAAGTGTGGTGCACAGTGAGGCGATGGAGGATCCTCGGAATGGAATCCCAAATATATCCTGTGATGAAAGCAACTGTAACTCAGCCTACGCTAGTCACAGCAAAGACAAAGTAATTTAGCAACCTCCAGTTTTGCAATTTTTCATTTATTTAAGCATTAATGAATGTGCCTGCATTGACGATATAATGCTGCCCGGAGGGGGAGATAAGTCCAGGTAATTAACCGCTCTTCAGATAGCACCTTATCAGATGCACTCGATAGTTTTAAACTCGGTTTGGAGTAAGTGTACAGATTTGATCAGAATGTTAGAAACAACTTTTGGCTTGCCTATTTGCAAAATCAGTAAGTGGGCTTCTTTATTGCAGACTACCGACATTGCACTTTTTTAAAGTTTATATCATTATATTACTTAAGTAGCATGATGACTATTCTCAAATTATATCAGTTTGACGTTTTAAGTTATATACACATATACATATATATTGGAGTTAAGTGTCAAAATATCATCTTGCATATAATCAATCTGAATCACAAATAGATAGTGACCACACCAGGAAGTGGTAGAATTCGTGCTTTCATTTGATCTGTGGACATACATACAGTCATCATATACCAAACTACGTTTCATTTTCAGTCTTTTCTTCAAGTAGATCCTATTTATCAAAGATTTCTGTCGAAAGATCAAACTTGCCATCTTCAACGCGATTATAATGAGCACCCACATCAAGAAAACACTAATAAAAGTCATAAATAAGTATATAACCGAATTCACACTTGAATCCTTCACATTTCCAGGTGCACTAATTCTTGGCCTTGTTTATTGATGGGTTCTCACTTGTCCCTTCATTTTGAAGCCCTCCATTAGCTGCTTGTTTGAAAATGACGTTGGAACAAGATTTTACACTCTTTTTGGGTGTGATTTAAGGTGCAAGCCCACTAACAAGTGAACGTTTTGCATGAAAGCTTATTAGCTGAAGAAGGCGACAAAGATTTTCAAGCACTCATAGGTCCGTAAAATCTTGAATCCTTTTCATTTACAAAATGTGAAATTAGCAATAAAAGCGTCAATAAAAAGTCCTACAGGAAAAATAACGGAAACAAAATGATGAGCCGGGAAGAACGGTGATATGTCCAGCTTTGCAAAAAATCAGGAGACAATAGAAAAGCATTGGAATGTACAAGATTTCCTCAAATAGATGTTATGCCTGGCGCAGAAAGGTAATTAGCTGACATCAAAAGACTGATATTTTCTCAAAAATGAATTGGGTTTTGTGTGTTGCTGTCAACTTTAGAGCTAATACCGCGATTCACCGTTTCAGGATAATTTATGGTATTTGTAGGTCAGTAAAATTTTGATTCCTTTACATTTCCAGGTGCACATCTTGTTTTTTTTCAATTGATTGATGGGTAGTTAAACGAATTCTTCTATTAGACCGTCAGTTTATCTATTCTTTATAACATTTCAACTGTAGTAATAATTTCTCTTGGTTTTATATATATATATATAATTTTGAAATACGAGCTTTAATAAAAATCCATTGTACCCTTCCTATGTGCAAAAACAAAAAGAAATTTTATCAGAAACAACAAAAAATTTGTTTTTCATAATCTCCTCAAGCATCTACCAATGAACATATCTTTATATATAAATTAGAAAGCAAAACAAGATAGAAATATGTGAACAAAGAGAGAGTGTGAAAAATAGAAACCAATCAAATTGCGTGCGTCACATCCAGTTCAAGCTTAATGCTTGTACGTGCTTCTTCTGCTTACATAAATCCGGCTGCAATTTGTTTATCCATTAGGCTTCGTATGTGGCTAGCTGCCTTTTGTTTTTGCATTTAGTAATTACTTTGAATGCTACGTCTGGAGAATATACGCGTGATGTTCCGACGATTTGTTGCCAATTACAAACGTTTATTCATCATTTGATTTAAAGCAGGCGTTTAAGTGTCTACTCATTCGACCGTGCGGTCGATCGGCCTACGTAAGTTGATCGACAACTTGCGCATGTATATTGGTAAATAATATTTGATGTCGACATTAACGGCTGTTTCTCTTTGATTGATGGTAAAGGCAAGTGTGTTACCCTAAATAACACTCGTAGTTTAGCTGCAATAAAGGTGCGGGTTAATGCCGCTTCAACTTTATTCCTAGGGCATAAAATAGACTATTGCACGAGAAGAATGGCAAATTGTTCACTACACATGCGTATATGTGAATGTAACACTTGTTCTTGCTGTCTTTGTTTTATCCTTATGGTCCTATTTTAACTTATTTGTTACTAGGTACAAATTGCCCAATACACAATTGCGTATGTATTTACTCAAAGTCATTTCTGAACAAGCTATGTGAGTACGGCTTCAGAGTCACGGGACCAGTCAGAACTCATCAATCGAATAAGAAACGAACTGTGCACCTGGAAGTGTAAAGGAATCAAGATATTACCGACCTACAATTGCTATCAAATGTCCTGCAACAAATACGCAGAACACAACACATTCTTTCTCAATAATTGTGTTCAATTGGCGTTCTTACTGTGTTCATCCAGGAGAAAATGACCGATCAATCGGCGTCGAGACATTGGCGCTCATGTACAAGTTCAGATACGCATTAATATACGTCGGTGAAATCGTGAATCCTTTACATTTCGCGGTGCACCGATTATTGGCCTTGATTGATGGGTTCTCATTTGTCCCTTTATTTTGAAGCCCTTCATCAGCTGCTTGCCTGAAAACGACGTTGTAACTAGATTTTCCAATCTTTTTATTAACATCTGTATATCCACCATATATATATATATATATATATATATATATATATATATATATATATATACGTGTACACACCATATATAATTTTGCAGACAAGATTCACAGAAAGGAGAAGATTAACAGTATATACAGTGTGTGCAATTGCAAAACGAAATGTGAGCTGACAAACTGACAGGTCTAATTAATCACTTGAATGATCACGATTGACGTGCGTAATGAAATTGCAGAAGGGTTAGCTACTATTTGTCGCAGTGAACTAATATATATATGCAGTTGTGTGTTAGGTGTCGCGTATCTAGTAACAAATTAGTTCAAATATAATCAGAAGGATCGAACAAAGACAGCATGAACGGAAATTATAATCTCGTGCACATTCGTTTCGGTATTACGCGCTTTACCCACTATACATTTGGGTGAGAAAGATGAGAAAATAAGACGGTGCAACGGTGAATGGTCGGTCAGAATTAGAAACTATATATAGCTAAAGGAAATATCGCACTGGCTTCGTTAGCCTGGTTCTAAGACAAGTGTGGTGCACAGTGAGGCGATGGAGGATCCTCGGAATGGAATCCCAAATATATCCTGTGATGAAAGCAACTGTAACTCAGCCTACGCTAGTCACAGCAAAGACAAAGTAATTTAGCAACCTCCAGTTTTGCAATTTTTCATTTATTTAAGCATTAATGAATGTGCCTGCATTGACGATATAATGCTGCCCGGAGGGGGAGATAAGTCCAGGTAATTAACCGCTCTTCAGATAGCACCTTATCAGATGCACTCGATAGTTTTAAACTCGGTTTGGAGTAAGTGTACAGATTTGATCAGAATGTTAGAAACAACTTTTGGCTTGCCTATTTGCAAAATCAGTAAGTGGGCTTCTTTATTGCAGACTACCGACATTGCACTTTTTTAAAGTTTATATCATTATATTACTTAAGTAGCATG
This sequence comes from Eudiplozoon nipponicum, assembly GCA_029291075.1. Lineage (NCBI taxonomy): Eukaryota > Metazoa > Platyhelminthes > Monogenea > Mazocraeidea > Diplozoidae > Eudiplozoon > Eudiplozoon nipponicum. Next base: position 9,397 of record JAQBSW010010419.1, read on the forward strand.
ATGACTATTCTCAAATTATATCAGTTTGACGTTTTAAGTTATATACACATATACATATATATTGGAGTTAAGTGTCAAAATATCATCTTGCATATAATCAATCTGAATCACAAATAGATAGTGACCTCACCAGGAAGTGGTAGAATTCGTGCTTTTATTTGATCTGTGGACATACATACAGTCATCATATACCAAACTACGTTTCATTTTCAGTCTTTTCTTCAAGTAGATCCTATTTATCAAAGATTTTTTATCGAAAGGTCAAACTTGCCATCTTCAACGCGATTATAATGAGCACCCACATCAAGAAAACACTAATAAAAGTCATAAATAAGTATATAACCGAATTTATACTTGAATCCTTCACATTTCCAGGTGCACTAATTTTTGGCCATGTTTATTGATGGGTTCTCACTTGTCCCTTTATTTTGAAGCCCTCCATTAGCTGCTTCACTGAAAATGTCGTTGGAACCAGATTTTTCAGACTTTATCCGCATATTCGGAACTTCCTTAACAGTCCCATCTTGAGGGTTGACACCATGCTCACAGGAAAACGAACAAAATGTCGCAAATATGGTATCCTTAATCAAGGCAGATCAATTTACATTTATTTTAATTCCTGAAGTAATTTTTATTGTCTGTCCTAAATCCGGTCTTCATACCTATTCTCTATAAAAAAAATGTTTATTTTTACATTTAGGTATTTGATATTAGGCAGGAAGACCGGATTTTAGGGCAGACAATAAAAAAATACTTTTGGAATTAAAATAAATATAAATAGATTTGCTTTGAATGAGGATACCGCATTTGCCAGGAGTTGTTCTATATCTGGGCGTATGGTATCAGCCCTGAAGATGGGACTGGAAAAGACGTCCCGAAAATTCGGAAAAAATGAATGGAATAAATTGTTTCATCGTCGTTTTCAGATGGGCAGCTGATAGAGGGCTTCAAAATGAAGGGATATGTGAGAACCCATCAATTAAGGCCAATAATCGGTGTACCTGGAAATGTAAAGGATTCTAGATTTTTTACTGACCTACGAGTGCTATCCATTGTCCCGCACAAGAAAAGGCGGCGAATTAAACAGCAAGCTGGACAGCACTGAGCATTTCACCTCAAAATTTAAGCATTTCTATAAAAAAATCAAATTTTCATTTCTCTTGTGAAAAGTTAAGTTTTGTCATGTCTTCGTGGTAACTAATCAAAGAACTTGCATTAATCAGAAAAACATTGTATGTGCACTTTTTAAGTCATTTTTAATTTACCAAACGAGAAACTAAGATCTCATTTTTTTCAAATACAATTTACTGTTGATCGTATTCAAAATTTAAGATTATAGCATTTCTTTTAATAACATTGAAAGTTCGATTTGTCGATGAATTATGCACTAATTTTGTGCTTATAACCCACAGGGCGTGTTTGTGGTAGATTCACGAGCTGCAATATCACTGGTAACGTCGCAATACCATTAAATATTTTGTCGAGTAACGAGGAGGAAATAGACCATGCAATCTATTCTCATTAAAGGTAAACTGTACCCACTCTAACACGGCCACCAACAAGATGAGTTAAATTATACCAAAAATGAGAGAAACAATCTCGCGCAACCTTCTTGCGATCGAAAGTTGTTATCAGAAAGGCAAACGAAAATAATGCCAGTGTCCGGTAATTAAAGCGGGAAAGGCTTTAGCCCATCTCAATGTTGAAAACATGAGGTCCAGCTTTATGTTATTTTTATTTTGAATATATAAATTTAAAAAAATCCTTATAAAGAATTATTAAACTTTTTAATTAAGTAGTATTTTAAAAGTTTATCAAAATCTACGTAAATAAAACAATGCATGGCCGTCAGGTACAGAGCGTTTAAAAATTCAGGCTTTGACTTAAATTCAAAAAAAGCGTTTTTGAGTGCATTAATTTGCCAAGCAAAATAATATTTCATAATACCCTTTCCATGTACAAAATTAGAAAGAAATTTTATCAGAAAAAAGAACCGCTTCTTTCGCACTTTCTTCTCAAGTATCTATAAATAAACATCTCTTTATATATAAATTGAAAAGCGAAGCAAGATAGAAAAATTACGGAGAGAGGTAGAAATAAGGAACAACCAATCAAATGCGCAGTGTGGCCTCCAGTACAAGCTCAACGCTTGAACTGACTTGAACTAGAGGAGACGCACACAGATGATTGGCTGTTTCCTTATTTCACACACACTCTCTCTCCATGTTTACATTTTGTATCTTGTTTTGCCCTTCAATTTATATACAAAAGTTATGTTCATTTTTAGATACTCGAGAAGAAAGTGTGAAAGAAACGGTTCTTGTGCCTGATAAAATTTATTTTTATTTGTGTACATGGAAAGTGTACTATGAATTTTATTAAGGCGCGCATTCCAAAGAAATAATAGTTAATTAGGCCAAAGCCGGCCTTGCACGAAAAGTGCGAATTTGAATGCATGAATAACGGGTAATTTGTGTGAAATGCTCAAAATTGTACACAAAACTATTTTAAAATCGAAAAGAATTGCAAATTGAAGAAATAAAATATAAATTGAGCAGTTACAATACGAAAAGAACAAATAATATAATTTCTCAGTAAATGCCGTAATGAAAGCCGTTTGAAATAAGTTTTCAGAAGTTGAATTTTAAAAGTTACTAACTGATGGCCTACTCAAGTCGATTAAATCTGCCATTCAATGCCGTCTGATTGAATTCAGTCTACGCCAATGTGTGAATGCAGTCTTTCCTTTCAAAAGGTACAGGTGAAATAGATAGTCGTAGCCCTGAATTGAGCACAAGACAATAAGCATAGAAATGTTGGTTTGAAGCTGAATAAAACGAGTTCCGCCTCATATATGAAGGCCAATGGAATGCATAGCAGCCCTTACAACAAAACAAAAAGCACAGAAAAGTCTACCGCCTGATAAGCGGTAAAAATAAATTCCTTCGGACTAACTTCTTAGATTTTCAAACTTTTGTGCACAATGCAACTATCAAGTTTTAAGCTTCCATGTTTTCCTTTTATGGTTTTCGGAAAAACACCTCGTAATGTCGAACGCGAATATTTCGCATTTCTGAAAAAAACTCATCGCTGTGAAAACATAGATTACCGTTAATGACAATCTTAACCAGGAATATTTGTCATACCTAGGCTAAAGTGAAGCATTAGATTTTAAACGCCAATCTACTCCTGTCCATGATCATAAGCGGTTGTAAACAACGAGAGTTTCGTAGACAAGAAACGACGCCAAGCTAAGTTTTAGATTTATATTTGATTTTTCTGTTTTTCCAAAATATGCAATTTAATTAACTTTCAAGCATATTCTCTTCAAAGAAAACTCCTAAGGTAATAAAGATGTGCGGTGTGTATTTAACAATCTCCCCGTTTCTAAGCCAAATTTTTCTGTTCTTTAGTCTCTTATAATGCAAACCGTGCAATGCCCCCCCCCTTATTTACTTTTGGTAAGACACTTGTATGGTGAGTAATAATACCCCCTTCTTGGAATATTGATGTTAAGCGATAACCTAGTCATTCACCGAACAGCTCAATCAAACAAGTTTGCATAACAAAGCACAACATTGGTCAGTTTAAGCTGAAATATCATTGGTCTTCATGTCTAAGCAATTAGCCAATTAAAATATCGCATTAAATCGATATTTGTGGCAGTTACGGAATTACTGTGTACATTACCATTAGTTATTCGTGAATAAAACAAATGGTTGTTTTATATTACATTATACAAGATCCATGCTGTTCCCTCCAGATCCTGAATAGTCGTCATTTCCACTCTGCAGTTTGTTGGGCAATTGTGTTGGTAGATTTGAAACAGTGTGTATTACAAAACGAAAACGCAAAGGCTAAAGAGTTGGGAAGAGAGCAAAACCAGGGCTTTTGTGCAATCACTGATAGAACCCAATCAAATGAAGACAGAACTCCAGAACAACATGAGCTGTAATCTCTCTCGTTCTCACACAACTTTAACAAGATTTACAATTCACACGATAATTTTCACAATAAAAATCGTTTTAAAGAAATGTCGTTGAAAAATTATATACAGCAAATGAAAGTGTAAAATATATATACTGAAAATCTGACTTAATGAAAGATTTCAAATTATGTACAGATTAGAGAACATTTACTGAAAAAGAAATACAAGTAAATATATATATATATATATATATATATATATATATATATATATATATATATATAAGATGTATATAAAAGAAAGATCTTAAAGTGTAGATTAGTATTCTCGATATATATATTCTTTATTTCATCCATTGCCGTCGAATATTACACAATATATTTCAAATTGGGAAGAAAAAACACATTGATAACAAAGTGGATAATGGCCATTTATTTCGAGACTACTAAACTTCACTTTACAATTTTTCCATTATATACATCGCTTGTTCTTATTTGATTAAGTGGGTGGCAACTAGTCTGACTTGGTTTTACTTATATTTATTGTTTGGTCTGATTAGAAAGGGTATATGCATATTTGTCTGTGTGTGTGTGCGCGCCTGTTTGCATGTTGATATCTTTATGCATGGATTGAAAAGTGATATTTGAGACCTGGTCATACTTGTATGGAATAGAAACAAAAACGAGTCACAATAGTTGCCACCAGCATAAGAAAATGAAAATCCAAGATGTATATAAATGAAAAGTTGTAAAGTGATGTTTAGTAGTCTTATTATAAATAGCTATTATCCACATTGTTATTAATGAGTTTTTTTCCTAATATATATATATACATATACTAGGGCTATTGGAAAAGCGAAAATAGACGCGATATTCGTTAAAATGGAGAAACACACCGTGGAGACAATTGCTGATACAGATTACCGAGTTCAACCTCACCATGAAATTCAAAGGCCAAACTACTGGGCATTGAGTGTGAACCGGAGGTGTTGCCGGTTAGTGGTTGGACGTATTCCTATTTCTCACATTCTCTCTACTTCAATTTTCTTTCTGTTTTGACTTTCAGATGTATGTAAGGATGCTGATTTGTGCAGACTTGAAATGATGAGAAGGAAACGTAGCTTGCATTTAAAAAAGACTTCTTTTTGGTCGTTTCCCGAAACGATAAGTAGCAACTCGAAACAGAGTTGGTACGATTGGCGATCTGTATGAAAATGCTAAATTTGTGATCAAAGAAGGTTTTAAAAACACCAATACGCCAAAAACTATCTTAACAATACAGGTGCGAATACTATTAACACTCTAGTGCAATATTTGGGCTATTTGTAGTCTGCAAAAAAGTCTATAATGTCGCTGTAGACCAAATTTGCGGCGTTTTCACCCCACACAAAATCTAGGTGATTGTACTTCTCAATGAATCGAGTGCGGCGAACACCTGGCATTTGATGAATCGCGCGTTCCACATCAATAGGCAGCGATAGCCAGTCATTGCCGCCGTAGTAAATTGCTGTTGGAATATTGTTATTAGGTGAGAAGGTAAACTCAGGCGGTTGTCTTGAACCGTACATCAGCAGATTACCCCAAATGCCATAGTCGAATGCTTGAAAGCGATTTGAGAAATGAAGCTAAACAGAAATAAAAGTTTATAAACACATGCATACACACAAGAAAACATTTTAATTTATAAAAAATGAGGTTTGAAATCTTAAGATTAGCAGAAATTACATTTTGTTTAATCGGTTGCACAACACAGCAAAACTGCCGTAAGTTACAAGTCTAGACGCATTTCGACGTTCCGTGGTTATCAAAGGATAACAGCAAACCCATCATCAAAGATCAGGCAACAGTGCGTATATAAATCGCGCAAAGCCAGACACGCAGTTGTCACTCCTAGTAGTTTTGCACACAAAGCGCTTGATTCGAAATGCCCGCTGCACAACTTCTAAGCAAACACGAGCCTAACATTTTCTGTAAATCAAGTTTGCAAGTTTGAAGTAAACAGCTATCCGATTGTATTTAACCAGTCGTCAGACAACTCAGCAAATCTACCACCAGTAGGTCATACTATGTGGTTAAACTGCCGTCGGTCGTGTGTAAAGACGCATTTTGACGTCTCATGGTTGCTATGCGAGGACAATGGCAATGCATATGCAAGACATGGCAAACCATACCTGTAGATTTCACCTCTAATAGTCGTGCATCCAATGTACTTGTCTGGAAGTGTCTGCCGTACAAATTACATGTAGTTTTGAAAATTTCATTTTCGCAGCACTCGTCACACATATACAATATATTAATTACGTAATGATTGATTGCTTATAGATGGATTTTGTGCAAACCACCTTCAGGCGGTTTGCCGTCGAAATATGATCATGATCCGAGAAGATCGTCTGCATATTCAAGATGGCCTAATTTATCGCCCGGCATATCCTCGACACCTGCATGCATCCTGAACGTATGGAAACGTATTTTTTATAACAGCATCAATTTAAAAGAAACTAAACTACAAAACGAAAGTGAACAGGCTTGACGAGAACCACTGCTGGTAGAAAAGTTGTGCGTTAATTCGTTGTAAATGTCAAAAACAGCCAATAGTGTTGGGGTGGAGAGTGCGTACAATATTTACAACCTTGGTCGAATAGAACATTACGATCCACGGAGTCAAACGCACCCTTGAAGTCAAGGCATAGGGCTATTGTGAGACGGCCACATACATGTCGCTGTTCAATAACACGCCTTAAAGTAAACCTATGATTTATAAAACCTTATTCTGACCGGAATCCGGCCTGTTCTTCTCTTGCATGCGATTCACGTGAAGCGCTAAGACAACGTAGGATAATCAAAGCAAATAACCTATAAACGAATGGAGTCCAGCTTATACCACGATGCTAGTCACACGAATTAGGATTGCCTTTTTTTAAAATAGGAATGATGGTCGACTCAATCGCGGCACGCGACACTACCTTTTCATTCCATACGCCACGAAGAAGTGAAGTCGACGGCACACAAATCACGACGGCGCTAACTTTAAATAGGCTACAATATTTAACAGATAGGATTGCATTTCGTGTCTCCAACTCTGATAATTTCTCAAGATTAAATATCTAAACTGTTGATACAGGTATACTTTCGGGTTGTTGGACTTACGCACGTGCCAAGGAAAATTAACCTTTAAGGTGTTCAGCCCACCCACTAAAACGACTTATTTTATTGAGTATTGAAGCGGTTGATACTGTTATTTTTAATTTAGCTAATTTTCAATCTTTTCAGACTTGTTTAGCAAATGCGTTGGCACAAACATTGGATGTTACCTGATGCGAACGCTTCTCCTATCTCTTCGGCCTTTCTGGTTCAAAAGAATTCAAGATCGACGTTTGAACTGCGCTCAAGTTTGCGTCTCACAACTCTACGAGTATTCCTATAAGCCGAGCTAGCAGAAGTTTGACGCCTAGCGTCGAGAATCTTCATCGACCTCACAAGTACCCAATTAAAATTTCTACGGAAGCCTAACCAGCCTTGTACAACAGTACCTGCAATGTGCATAGTGGATCCTTTATTCTTACACAGAAAATTGGAGTTTTTAAAACACCATGGCCGTTTAATTTTTGAGTTTAGAATATCGTCGTATTTTTTGTAAGAAAGACAGTTGTTCAGGTTTGCTTACATCTATGTGGGGCTTCTAACCGTATTTATGCTTTCGGCAAAATAGAATTGTAAGTCTACCACAATTAAGTGCATGGTCCGGATCGAGATACGTTTAAAAACGCAAACGAGTGTCCTTGATGCAACCACGCTATCCATCCGGGTGCTGGAGGATAGTATATGGCGCGACGCCTTGCAAAACGTCTAAAATGTGTGCTGTTTAAGAATAATCTGGGCTCTATACGGCAATCCAGCAGTCGTTCATTATTTGCGTTGCGCAATGAACTTAGAGTATATTCATGCCAACTAGGTGAAATTCTGTATTTCTGAAGTAGTTATGTCACTCATAACCATGACTATAAAGGTACTTTGTATGTTTACTAGGTAAACGTTTAGGTCCGATTCAAGCGCATCCTTATTGTCGTATGTACTGCAACGAAAAGGCAGTTTGACGTCGTACCCTGGTGATGATCATGGAAGGTTGAAACGCGTCAGTGCGTTGCGGCTGGCGGTAGTTTTGTTATGTTGTTCGACGACTGGTTAAATACAATGGGATTGGTGTTTACTTCAAGCTCGCAAACTTGATTTAAAGAATTGTTACCACCACCCGCGCAATCAATTATTGTTTTATTGTATTGCTTATATGTGTATATGTGGCGAAAGCTGCAAACAGTTAATGTTCGTGACTGCATAGAAATTGTGCAGCCGACATTTCCAGTCAAGTTCAATGTATGCGAGACTGCTAGAGGTGAGAGCCGCATATCTAAATTTGATTTCCATATATATTCAATGCGGTTTGATCCTCGATAGTCAGTTTGCCGTCGTACTCTGATGATGATCATGGAAGGTCGAAACGCGTCAGTGCGTTGCAGCTGGCGGTAGTTTTGTTATGTTTTCGATGACTGGTTAAATACAATGGGACTGGTGTTTACTTCAAGCTCGCAAACTTGATTTAACGAATAATAAAAAGCTGTATGGCTGATGTCACACTGCTGTGCTGTTGACTTAGTCGGCTGTGTCCGCAATAGTCAGATCTAGATGGCCACGTTTCTGTTAGACGCGAAAAAAATCTTTCCGTCTAGGCCAAATCCATCCTCTTTTCGTTCATTACTCTTCCCTTGCTTGTAGGAGATTTAAAAAAAATTAAACTAGTGCTGTAGCATCACTTTTTAATTGCTGATGCACTAATGATGCATATAAAGAAAGTTGTTGGAATAATACCTTTGCTTAAAAAACTGTTACAAACTATCACAAGATGAAATAATCTTTGCCTATTCGGTGGAGTTCAGCAATTTTTAAATGACCATCAATGCTTGGTAAACCAGCTAGACCGAAAAACAGTCACAAGCAAGTAGCAAAAACCAACAAAATATCGAGAAATATTACCTACCTGGCTAAAATGCTCCATGTTCTTGATTGATGTACCAGCGGGCGCGTGTGCAATGTAGACAGGTAGTCGAGTCTGCAATAAGTTCATCAAACAAAAAATACACTGTCAATATACATTACACTGTACAATTCCTAGTTTATATATTGACTTATGTAAGCAATTAAAGGGTAAGGTGCGTATATCAAGACCGCAACCTTGATTATAATAATTGTTATCACCATCCGCGCAACCAATGTTCGTTTAATTATATAAATGTTCATTTCAATACCATTTCCCCATGTAATGTGGTGTCTGTTCAGTAATGACAGATTGGGCATGGTTAGTTGGAACTTTGGGTCTAAATGGATGCCATATGAGCTCCACCTAAAGGAAAAATTGACTAACCAAGTTACATTAGTTAGTATATAACTGAAAATTGTGTGCAGTGTAGTGTGCGGCAGGATAGCTCAGTGGTTAGAGCACCAGATTCCGAAGCAGACGTGCCCAGGTTCGTAGTCCTGTCCGCGGCAAATTCTGGCCAGTACTTGATGAGTTCCCAATAAGGACGAAACCGGTCTACTGGATGAATTGCCTTTTCTACACTATACAATTCTTAGTTTATACTGACATATGTAAGTAATTAATGGGTCAGGTGTTTATATCAAGACCGCAACCTTGATTTTAGTAATAGTTGCGAAACAATATGTTTTCCAAAATAAAGATCGACTAATCTTCCACCTTGGTGAACTTCGTCGCTTGAACCCAAAATTATGGAAGATTTTATTTCTCAATGTTATTTACTAACAAATTAAGTAAAACCGGAGAACATGAAGAGCCTTGACACACAACACTGCCAGTCGTAAAGTTATGCGATAATTCAATGTGGATCCAGGCGCGACAAAGCGTGGCTTTGTAAAGAATCTTTGAAATATGTACATAACGATGGGATCTCCTGAGTCTAATTGTCCTTTAAAGTTCTCGAAAGGTGGGTATTGTAAAATTGCGATATGCAAGTTGAAGTGATTTACGCGGCCCATTTAAACGACATACAATGATCGAAGCGAGTAACTTAGATAAAAATGGAGTCAAGCTTATACGACTACGGTAATTGCACGAATAAGGAATGTCTTTTTTTGAAGCCAGGAATGTAAATCGACTGCACAAAAGAAACGGCGATGTCCCCCTTGTTCTATGTTCTACGAAATAGATTAGTGAAAGTGCTAAAAATGGTGTACCCAACAACCTTAAGTAACACCGGAAATAGGTAATCGAGATCTGCAGCTTGTCGAAGTTTAAGATACAATTGCAGTCCGCATTTGAACTCTGACAGCTGATCAAAAAAATATCGTTAAACATTGCTTAGACAGGTGTACTTTTTGGGCTTTAGACTGATGCAGGTAAACAAGAAATGTTTCCTCCAAATTTTTTGCCCAACGACTAAGCCATGAAATATTATGTTTCGTAAGATTGTCCTTACAATCGTTCATTTTTTCGTTGTCATTAATTTTTCTCGAGCACTTACGTGAAAAGATTAGAAAAGATCTTTTTCTATTACCTTATGCAGGCATTACTTTCATTTATGTTTTGAAATTGCGTTTTTCGCGCGAATATTAACTGTTAATACGGCAAAAGTAAATAAAGTTATTGATGTATACTTCCCAGAGCATATCTCTCTATTTTCTGTAAACAAATCGACATGACAAATTGATTGTCAACCTAGTGGGTGATGTGTTTGCCATTGGAAAAGACCTCCGCACCCGGAGGTCGAAATATCTTGGGAAATCATGATGACAGTGGATTCAAACATTTCGGTACGCAATCCGAAAATCAGGTAAACAAATCGATTTATTTTTAGTGTCACCGAACTCGGTTATCGAATGCACGGGTGCGTATGGGTGTGTGTGTATATATGTGTGTGTGTGTGTGTGTGAATTAGTTACAAAACGCACAAATATCACTTTGAATCGACACAATGTGCAAACAAAGTAGCGCAATGCTTAAAGAAATAAAACACTGCTGTGAAATGAGAAAAAACAACACAACGCTTGTAGGTGTTTACATAGATTTGGCATCCATCAACGATGGTGTAAGTAACAAGTGCTCGGAATTGCTATTGTTCTGACTTTTTTTTGAAATTTACAAAATAGTCGCGTTGGCTCGCTTTTGCGTGTTATGCAATAATCTTTTAACAGTGAGTTGGCTTAAGGATCGCATTGCCAGACCCTCTACGAATGCAACTGTAGTACCACGTGAATACGCAAATGTATGGAAGATGGCAATGTACAATTGTTCCACATTTCTTGACCAAACCTATATTCGGCTTTAGGCTTCACACCGTCTCTCAAGTAATTTTCGTGAGTAACCGCGAAGGTCACATGCACATTGGATTATACTTCTTCTACAGGCTGAATTTGGTATATTTTTCTGATCCTGTTTGAACTAACCTTCGTCTTAGTATTAAAGTCGATGAACAACATAACAAAATACAAGCCAGTCCACACTAACGTTCGACCTTCCAGATCATCATCAAAGACGATAAATTGAGTAGCGAGATGAAACCAAAATACATATATGGAAAGCAAAATTCCATGAATCATGCGGCTCACAATGGTTAAATACACTGGAATTCGAGTTCACTACAAGCTAGCAAACTTGATTTAAAGATATTTTACCACCACTTACGCAATCAATTATTGTTTATTTCTACTTGGTAACGTGATTCCCGACCCGTGCAAGTGCACACACCACACATACACACACGCATATATATATATATATATATATATATACCATACTCATATCTGTATATTGATGCTAACACAAAAAAGCAGTATTTTTCGTTGCTGCTTTGCAACTCACGCCTTCCAACGTTTGGAGGCGTATTTTCTTTTCTGTTTATCAAGGACGTTTATCGCATTGGCGTAGTGCGATCTGTACCATGCAGCGTTTTCGGTACTATCATGTTTTTATTGGTTACCAACACATTATGCATGAAGTGTTATCGCGTATCACCTGAGGCGCTGTATATATATTATAGTGTGAATAGGCGTTAATTGGAGTCGCATTGTTGATAACTTCATATGATGTTAGCTTTACTACCGCAGGTTTACTCATAGGTGTAGGAGATTATACCGTCCTATTTCCCCCACATTTCTCGCCTTAATATATAGTGGGTAAAGGGCGTAATACCGGCTCCTACTGATGAGTCGCTAGTAAGCACGAAACGAATGTGCACATGTTGTTTATCCTACTGGGCATGTGTGAAATAATTTGTTACTAGGATGCGCAACACCTAATACAAAAGTCAGTAAATTGTTCGTTATAATCAAAATGAAAAGAAGACCAGACAGGTATCATAATAATAGCCTAACGCGACGAAGCCTCAAGGGAAACAATTGATCGTAGGAAAATAAATAAAGTGTAAACGTGGCATCAAAAAAATAAAAACATGATTTTCGTCAAAAATTTAGATTATTCTGAAGCCTACCATTCCGCAGATATATGTTAAGTAATGTTAGCATGTATTTATACATGTATGCATGTTTGCATGTATGTATGTCATCATCACCATCATGTCCAGCCATACAAAATTCAAAAGTGACTAATGTTTCACTGTCATATAATCATAAGGAGTGAAAAAAGTATATAAGTGAAATTAGAAAAATTATTAGTGAGATTTACGAGAGATAGGGGTAGAGAGAGAAGGAATACCTTGCTACAATGGGTAAATTTATCAGGATAACTCACAGAAATGAGGCAAACTAAACCTCTCCACAACACCATTATAGCCATGTTAGCATTCGGGCAAGGCAACATCAGCAAAACAGCTTCCTTGCGGATTTCAGTGTATCACGTCATAAAAAACCAAATCTCGCAGCTAACTTTGCCCTACTAAGAAAAGAAAGTTACGAAGATGATGCTACTGGACATCTGCAACAAGATCGATTAAATGCCATATCACTAAGGGTTTCTAACCAGGAATTATGATACGCAGGAGGACCCCATCCTGTCAGATGAGTGGGCTCTATACTACCCAATTTAGATGTAAGTGACTTCAACTGTTTCTGCCATGTCAAAATCTGTCAACCTTGTTTCTTACGCAAATTTGGTGCTGGATGAGAGAACAGAGCTCTATTGGGCAATCAAAATGAGGGCATAAGCAAAACGTGACCGAGCCAACGAAGTTGATGGAGCCTTATTTGTTTTCCTAACGACGAGCTCTTATTTTCAGATCCAAAAATACGTCTACAGATGTCAGCATTAGTTATTCGTTTTTGGAAACCAACATGTGCTATACTTCTCAAACAACGATGATCGAATGCCTGTAAGCGTCTCAGATCATCAACTCTAAGAGGCCAAGTTTCACTAGCGTATAGTAAGACTGCGCGTACAGATGCATTGTAAACACGACCTTTAAGGCAAAGTGAAATATTCGCGTTTCTCCATAAATAACGAAGGTTCGAAAAAGATACTCTAGCTTTCACGATCCGCATTCTCACCTCGTTGAACATATTACTTACGTTATTGATAGAGCTCCCGAGATATGTAAACCTGTCGACTATGTCTAGAACTTCATTCCGCAGTTGTAACGTTGGAGTGAGTGGTGGGTGATCCTGTAACAGTAGCTTACATTTAGAGGTTGCGAATTTCATACCGACAGACGGAACATCGTCTGGTAATCTATTCAAGGTGGCCTGGATAGCATCCTGTATGTATGTATGTATTTATGTATGTATACGTGCATTTATGTAAGTGTATATGTATGTATATATGCATTCATGAATGTTATGTATGTATGTATGTATGTATGCATTTATGCATGAATGTATGTTTGTATGTGTGTATGTCTGCAGGTGTGTATGTATGTATGTATGCATGCATGCATGCATGTATGTATGTATGTATGTATGTTTGTATGTATGTATGTATGTACGTACGTACGTATATATGTATGTATGTATGTATGTATGCATGTATGTACGTATGTATGGAACCATGTATGCACATATGTATGAAATTATGTAAGTATGTATTTATGTATGATGTATGTATCTCCGTTTGTATATGTATACATATGTAAGTATGTATGTTTCTGTGTGTATATATGTGTGTATTTATGTAGGTATGTATGCATGCTTTTTTACATGTATTTATGTGAGTTTGTGTGTATATGTGTTAATTGCATGAATACGTGTATGCGTATATATCTGTATAAATGCATTTATGTGTGCATTATTGTATATCTATATGGATGTCCGTTTATATGTTTGTATGCATTCCAATATGCATCCATGTATCTGTTTCCTTTTGTCTGTACGTAATGCGTTTTCGTGTTTTTTTGTTATGTAAAGGAAATATTTTTAGGTATGCATGTGTGGACATTGAACTTGTTTATTTTTAACAAACTACTTGACCAACTACATAGCAACTTTATTGAGTAGTTCCGATGGCTTCCGCTAATTAACCGGTGAGTCTTTAAAATAGGTTACTAATCCGGTCGCACAGAATTAATAAAACCACGACAGTAAAAGTAATTACGATTTTGGAACTTCTACGGTGATAATCAGTACAAGATGGCATAGTAACTAACGAGGATCAAACCGAAATGCGAATATGAGGTATGGAGTATCAAAAATGCGGTTTCCCACTTAATAACCGTCAGTCACAGATTAATGCTCGGTTTTGTGACGAGAATGAAAAACCAAAGACAGCATGAACGTAAAGTATAATCTCATGCAAATTCGTTTCGTGCTTACTGGCGACTCATCAATAGGAGCCGGTATTACGCCCTTTAACCACTATATATTTGGTCAAAGAATGTCGGATAATAGGACGGTACAATCTCCTAGACGAATGTGAAAACCTGCAACAGGGAAGCTAAAATCATATAAAGTCTACGACAATGCGACTTCAACGCTAACTCACATTATATAATATATATACCGAGTCTGT
>JAQBSW010010420.1:0-24283 GCA_029291075.1 Eudiplozoon nipponicum
TGCTAGATGTGAGAGCCGCATATCTCAATTTGATTTCCAATATATATTCAATGCGGTTTGATCCTCGATAGTCAGTTTGCCGTCGTACTCTGATGATGATCAAGGAAGGTCGAAACGCGTCAGTGCGTTGCGGCTGGCGGTAGTCTTGTTATGTTGTTCGACGACTGGTTAAATACAATGGGATTGGTGTTTACTTCAAGCTCGCAAACTTGATTTAAAGAATTGTTACCACCACCCGCGCAAACAATTATTGTTAAATTGTATTGCCTATATATGTATATGTGGCGAAAGCTACAAACAGTTAATGTTCGTGACTGCATAGAAATTGTGCAGCCGACATTTCCAGTCAAGTTCAATGTATGCGAGACTGCTAGAGGTGAGAGCCGCATATCTCAATTTGATTTCCATATATATTCAATGCGGTTTGATCCTCGATAGTCAGTTTGCCGTCGTACTCTGATGATGATCAAGGAAGGTCGAAACGCGTCAGTGCGTTGCGGCTGGCGGTAGTCTTGTTATGTTGTTCGACGACTGGTTAAATACAATGGGATTGGTGTTTACTTCAAGCTCGCAAACTTGATTTAAAGAATTGTTACCACCACCCGCGCAAACAATTATTGTTAAATTGTATTGCCTATATATGTATATGTGGCGAAAGCTACAAACAGTTAATGTTCGTGACTGCATAGAAATTGTGCAGCCGACATTTCCAGTCAAGTTCAATGTATGCGAGACTGCTAGAGGTGAGAGCCGCATATCTAAATTTGATTTCCATATATATTCAATGCGGTTTGATCCTCGATAGTCAGTTTGCCGTCGTACTCTGATGATGATCATGGAAGGTCGAAACGCGTCAGTGCGTTGCGGCTGGCGGTAGTCTTGTTATGTTGTTCGACGACTGGTTAAATACAATGGGATTGGTGTTTACTTCAAGCTCGCAAACTTGATTTAAAGAATTGTTACCACCACCCGCGCAAACAATTATTGTTAAATTGTATTGCCTATATATGTATATGTGGCGAAAGCTACAAACAGTTAATGTTCGTGACTGCATAGAAATTGTGCAGCCGACATTTCCAGTCAAGTTCAATGTATGCTAGACTGCTAGAGGTGAGAGCCGCATATCTCAATTTGATTTCCATATATATTCAATGCGGTTTGATCCTCGATAGTCAGTTTGCCGTCGTACTCTGATGGTGATCAAGGAAGGTCGAAACGCGTCAATGCGTTGCGGCTGGCGGTAGTCTTGTTATGTTGTTCGACGACTGGTTAAATACAATGGGATTGGTTTTTACTTCAAGCTAGGAAACTTGATTTAAAGAAATACTGAGTCAGTTTGCCTGAACTTAGTTCAATCGCATGTTTATATCATCTGTCGCAAAATAAGAAAACGCTTTCATTAAATTTTAGTAATGACGAAAATAAAGAAATTTTTAAAGACTTGCTGCTATGTTCCTTCAATTTGTCTTCCTGCTGCGATGCGGGATGGACTAAACCTTGTAAAAGCAGCTTCTATTTCCAGGATTAAAACCAAACGAGAGCAACAGAAAAAGAACAGGTGAATGTTAGTAAAGTCAAAAGACTTTTATATAACACTTGGCATAATACGAGAACGCAACACTTTCAATGAAGTTTATATTTTAAATCTGCATTATTGTAATAATGTATAAATCAAATATTTAAGGAGTTGTGACTCCTAAATGCAATATTATATATAACGTCTTTTTATTTTAAGACTGGCCGCAGCTTGCAACTTGGGCCAATACATCCCGCTCTTTCCACGTTTAAATCTTCTGATTTGTTTTTCCTACCTATATATATATATATATATATATATATATTCATTTTTAGATACTTAGAATGAAAATGAGAAATAAACGGTTGTTGTGTATGATAAAATTTAATTTAATTTTTGAACAAAGAAGGGGTAATATGAATTAAAAAAGAAATTTACAGAAAGTCTTATGCTTTGCACCAAGGCTTAATCTGATGAAACAAGTAAATATTTGTGTGTTCGGAAAATTTAAAAATTGAAGAAGTCATTTTTAATTGGTATAAATAACAATCAATTAGACCGTTGGTAAGGCTCACATTTAAAATCGACGATAAAATCTGGGTGATGCACTCCAAGTTATATGAATAAATTTTCAATTATTTGTCTTGTCGTTTTACGAACGAGATCGTAGCGGACTTCAATAATCAAGAAGCAACTCTTACCAAGATATTTAACGAGATCCAATTCTGGTTAGAAAGGCAAGTCAATAATCAAATTGCTATGATAGACGATTGCATTACTTTACCTGTAACATATTTATGAGATTTAAACACGTGTGATTCTCCGATATTTTTATAACCAAACTAAAATGCCAATAATGATCTATTTATACTTCACTTGTTAATAAACTGGTATTAATTTACATACATTCTACCTCAGCTGATTATAAATTTGGGTAAGTTAAGTTCACGTAAAAATTAATATAGCTAATTTTCCCGGATAAAAGTTTCTTATTTCCATGCATTCAATTCTTGGCATATGGTTAGGAAATAGTATAATTAAATAAAGATGAATTTCATACAAAAAAATTCTATAATAATATCCTTAAATGGCTACGAAATTTAATAATAAAAATGATAAATATATGCGATTCTTGGTAAGTACAAAAAATATACTGAGTAGCATTCAGATTAATTTTATGCACTTAATTTTTTTCAAAATTTTTCATCAACATCCAATTGTCAAAAATCAGTAATTAATCAGAGGGGATCTACTTCAGCTATTACGTGACGAGAAACAATGTGAACGATGATCAATAATTTTAATGACAGTTTAAACTGAAATAAGTTTTGTTTTAATTTTTACCATGTTTGCTTGTTTGTAAAATGTACAACTATCGTAAATGATCCATTTCAGAAAAATAAAAATAAAGAAAGTTGAGCATGAGACTGACAGCCATGACAATGGTGAGACCATCAGTTGGCTAATTGACAGTTCGTCCTCAACACGATGCAATTTCAATTATGTTGTCAATGTAAATGATGAACCTCCGACAACTGTTGAAAAAACGTGTAAGTAATTATTATCTTGCATTGATAATATTTGAGTTTATCAACTAAAATAAAAATTCATTATATATATCATATAAATCATACTCAATCTTTGAAAGCAGAATAAAAGTTTATTATGATCTAATCTGTAAATTACGATCAAATTGTTTGCTGCCTGATCTAATAATTTAAAAGTACTAATTTCTAGACGATTTGTGCAATGCACAATTTTATTAACACAATTCATCGGCATATTTTTATGTAAAATATAAAACTCTTCTGTATATTCGCTATGCAGATAAATTTAAAAACAAAGAAAATCTGTGATACGCAACCCTTTGTCATTTTTTTATTTAAAAATCATCCAAAATATCCATTTGCGGTAGAGTAGTATAATTCATGAAAAACACGTCAGCAATTGATGATTTGTAATATATTAGTTATATTTACTATAATCAAGTTTGAAAACTTGATAAAAACACCAGTAGATAGGTTTCAACCTCAATGGAAACTCATCATGTACTGGCCAGAATTTGCCGCGGACAGGGTTCAAACCTAGGCACGTTAGCTGCGGAATCTGGTGCTCTAACCACTGAGCCACCCTGCCGCACACCACACACAATTTTCAGTCATATAATAACTAATGTAACTCGGTTAATTGTTTTCTTATTTAGGTGGAGGTCATATGACATCCATTTAGCCCCAAAGTTCCGATTAAACATCCACACGCTTTCATTACTGAACAGCCACCACACTAGATAGGGAAGTGATATTGAAATGTAAATTTATATAATTAAACGAATATTGCTTGCGCGGGCAGTGATAACATTTACTATAATCAAGGTTGCGAACTTTGGGTCTAAATGGATGCCATATGAGCTCCACCTAAAAGAGAAAAAAACTAACCTAGTTAAATTAGTTAGTATATGACTGAAAATTGTGTGTAGTGTGCGACAAGGTGGCTCAGTGGTTAGAGCACCAGATTCCGAAGCTGACATGCCCAGGTTTGAGCCCTGTCCGTGGCAAATTCTGGCCAATAAGGACGAAACCGGTCTACTGGATGAACTGTCTTTTCTTTACTATGAAATTCTTAGTTTATAATGGCAATATGTAAGTACTTTATGGGTCAGGTGTTTATATGAATTTCGCAACCTTGATTATAGTAAATTTTATCACCGCCCACGCAACCAATGTTCATTTAATTATATAAATGTTCATTTCAATACTACTATTAATATTTCTGAAAATTTTTAAAATTAGGTTTTCAATAATATTTATATTTTCTCGACAAATATTTCTCCAGATTTGGATATAATCATGTCGCAGAATAGTCTCGTTTATAAAATCAAGTAACCAGTCAAATCGCATCGCCGCACGGGAACGTCTATACACAGCTCTTTATAAAGGGTCGTCATTAAAAAAAACGAAATACATGAGTACTTGAGATTATACCGTTTCCGTGTGTTAACAACGCCATACCGTTCTGGTCCTGCTTGAACTACGTGTTACTAGATTAGTTATATCAGAAAATAAATAACCCAATTAATTTTCTGCTTCGAAGCCCAAAATTGGGTTTAAACTGTTAATGAATTTCGTAATGAAAACAAAATTGTACTGTTGCATTGCTAAGCGTTGATTATTTTGCATTTCCACTTCACAAGATACTCTTTAAATATCACCTTTCGTTTTATGGTGACCAAATTGCATCCAACGAAGACAGACGAAATCTACATTCTTGTTGTGATAAAATAATGTGAAAAAATAATTTTCAACAAGGGAAACTTATAAAAAAGATTTGTCGTAATTCTTTTAACGTTCTTCATAAAAGAAACCTTTTTATCTACAAAAATTGTTAATTACAAGAATAAGGAACATCAATTAGTTTAGAAAAATTTATGATAAT
This sequence comes from Eudiplozoon nipponicum, assembly GCA_029291075.1. Lineage (NCBI taxonomy): Eukaryota > Metazoa > Platyhelminthes > Monogenea > Mazocraeidea > Diplozoidae > Eudiplozoon > Eudiplozoon nipponicum. Next base: position 4,949 of record JAQBSW010010420.1, read on the forward strand.
ATGGACATGCTTTAAACTATTTATTTTAAACCAATCTATCATACTTTATAGCATAAAACTTCGTGCCAAAAATTTTTCCTCCATATTTTGGTATCTGTTTTTATATTTAGATTTCAAAATAAGGGATATTGTTCCATTAAAACAGTATAGAGTAAGAGTACGCGCTCTGTTCTCAGACAATTCAACGAGTCCTGCAAGAAGTGTCGCATTTAGAGGCCGATACGGTGGATGTAAGTTAATTTATTACAAGACTTTCAAATTAATACGTCTTAAATATTTAATGTACATTGAAATGAAGTATTTTGTTCAAATACACAAAAACATATTTTTAATAAAATTTTCTTTAAAAATTTCGTATAAAATACAAATGCCAAATGCTTGCACGTTTGTATACCTATTCTGAAGGTATAAAGAATTTCGTCGTGTATAAAAAACATAGATTTAAGGTAAAATGTGCTTGTTGATTCAGCTTTTAATTTTAGAACATCTAGGTTCTAAAATCATTATTTAAAATTTTTTTAATACTCGACACGCGTACACTTAAATAAAATCTCAAAAAAATACAAAGAAGTTCGTCCAGCTAAAATGGAAGTATTTAAAGTAAAATGAGTTTTCTGGTTCAACCTTTAATTTTAGCACAGTTAAGCTTCGAATATAAAATACATTTGAATAGAAGACAATTTAAAAAATATTTTTAATTCACAGTAGACAGACACATTTTTACAGGATTTCTAAATATTTGAAAATAAAAAATCTTTATCTGGAATTAAATTATGCTCATTACTTTACGATACGAAAAATAATGCGAAAGATTAATAGAATATATATATATATATATATATATATATATATATATATATATATATATATATATATATACTGTCTTGAACATATTTTATTTTAAATATATGGCATTGAGCTTTTTAATATTTATAATTTTTCTTATAAATTTTCATCGAGGTTCGATTGAAATGTGAAACAATAAGGTAAAACCATGCTTCTTATTTGTTTTTCCTTTTGCACTGTAGATCTGTAAAATACGCGGGCAGATAATTTAATAATGAGATGAGCTAAGTTATGTAGAATGAATTTCAGCGGGAATTCAAATTTTATTCAAACTAAATTTGTTGTTATATTTTGTATTTTAGTGTATCCAGCCAAGTTGCGTTACAATACAGATCCAAAGGAAGGATTGCTAAAATTACACATTTACAAGCCAGATTATTCTGATACAACACCAGTTAAATACTACCATGTTGATATCAATTTAAATATTTATGGATATCCAGACTCGCTCACTAGTAGCGAAAGGGATTTCAAAATTTATAGCTATCAGGCTTGCTCGGACTTTGGTGTTAAGGTGTATCAAGAAACAATGGACGGAACATTCAGCAAAATAGAAAGTGAATACTAAAGTGTAAAGGTCTTACCATACAGTAAGTAAAAAATTAGACAAATCGTAGAAATATTTATATATAAAATACCTTCAATTTAAATATTTATAGTAACTGAGCAGTAAAAGAAATTAATAGTCGATAATTATTGATTTTTATTTAAATATTAATACCCATGTTAAATGCCTTAAAAACGACCAAGCAGTAGATATAATCTAAACAACTGCATTGTTGACACTGTCATATTAGTGCAAAGCAAGCATGAACAATGAACAATAAGTTTTATTTTGTTAGTTATATCAAATGTGTGGATTCCAGACCTCTTTGAAAATTCCTCGTTTATTTAACATACAAAAATCTCACTAAAAGAATTTTTCTCACCACTCGTGTAATTCATGATTGTCTAATTTTTTTAATCTTATATACGTATGGCGAATGTTGAAAAATATTATGCTTGCGATTACGTAGAAATTGTGCATCCGAACTTTTCAGTAATATGTAATGTATGTAAGAACCACATAACAGATTATGTGTACCTTATTTATGAATTTCCGCGTGATCCTTGTTAATCATTTTATTGTCCTTTTTTGACGAAAATCATGAAGATAAAAATGCGTCAGAACTTGTGTCAGACAGTTTTTTTCTTGTTTTACTATTAAGCCACCAAGGAATTTCTGTTTATCTCATGCTCACCAACAAGAATTAATTGTGTATTCATTGTAGTTTTTGTAAAGTTTGCGAAGCATCAAAGCTATACTTTGAAAATTATTTATTTTAGAAAATTTTAAATTCGTATACGTCATTCTCAGAATCCAAAATATAAACATTTATAAAAAATTGAGCAATATAATTTGGACATAGATTTTTTTATACTGTCCTTAATTAAATGTAAGTGAAATAATGCTTGCTATGTGAAAATCTATTGATGTGAATCATGTCATCCTCTCGTGAATGTTTACACGCCAGAGAAATGTTCAATAAACAGGTTATAACGTTTCTAATATATGTTTAATTTGAAAATAAATATTCATTGATTATTCCTATATTGATGGCATACATAGACTTTATAGAGAACTGATGAGATATCAATGATATTAAGAGTAAAAGTACATATGAAACTTATAAAACTAAAATCAAGAATTTGAGCAGCGTTAGTTGCAAATGAATTTACACATTTTAGCAAACATTAAGGCAAGTTTATTCAAAAAGATTTTACATAAATATATAAGAATGAAGAAAGAAGACATACTCGTGATAAACTATCATAACTAAACAGTCGTGATATTTCACTGTCCGAGAGTATAATAAATGTAATAAATTAGTAAATTCCTTTCAGAAGTCTAAATAAATGGTCCTCTAAAACAACTCTGTTGTCAGTTTACTTTAGCATATAGGCACACTTCCATATTAAATTGGGCACTGGATCTCCAATCAGTAGTGGTCGGAGGCCGAATTACTAGCATATTCATTCTTTCGTGGTTTAATATTTCCAAATCTTGATATCGTAGTTGAACGCGTAGTTTAGCCAACATATATAATATTAAAATTCTTATGTGTGATGTTAATTAAATTAAATTAAATTTATATTAACATTTTATTTAAATTCAAAAAGTTAAAATGTTGGCAGAAATATTTCTTAAAAGCAACATTAGCATTAACATTTCTATATTAAATAGGAGACTTGAAATTAATTAGTCATGGCAAATTCTAGCAATAAATTGGATCCTATATATAATTGCATATAAATATATGCAAAAAATATAACCTATAAATGAACTGAATATTGCAAACCGTGACAAAATTTATGGCTTGTTCATTTATAAATATTCACATACATATATTTGTTATTGAAACTAACTATTCGAAACAATGTCGATCTTTGTGTACTAGGTTATCACACTTTAAAGCTCCGAAAGTTTTATAGTTCCTATTTGGATATTTCAAAGGTTTATGTGTAATTTTGGTAACTGTTCATAGTTTATTGTATTATAATTCCGTTTTATATCCTTAAATGCTAGAAGGTTCTTTATAGAACGCTATTATCAATCGGAAGAGTTGAATTGTTTTGCAAATTTTACAGACCACCTTGCGTAAACTTTGCCATTGTTAGTAATTGTAATGTTGTTAGTCAGATCTAACATGATAATTTCTAAATTGGCTTGATTTTGTTCCTAAAACTGATTTTGGTTCGCAAATAACTAATTTAATCATGAAATCGATTGTCCATTAACTTGCTTATATTAGTACTTCTTAAGTTTAATGCTTTGAACTCAGTAATATTTTGGACGATTACGATAATTAATAAGAAATTAAGGCCATTATTGCAGAATTATAGTTTCTATGCATTAATTTGACATCGTTGGTATATTTAGACATTCTTGTAGATAACCAATGCTTTAAATAAATTGGCTGTGTATTGCACATAAAATTACACTACCTTTGTATTTTGTCCAGACTACAAAATGTGTTCAAGTTTGGCTGCATTATATATATATATATATATATATATATATATATATATGTATATATATATATATATATAATAAAATAATATAAAATATCTCAAGCATAAGCAAGATAAGAAGATTTGTCCATGTTAACATATGCATATTCTCCTGGTCCTCTATTATCTAAATCGTCGCTATATGCGACGGACGTGAATTAGAAAAAATGCAAGTCTTTATATAATTAAACAAACATTGGTTGCGCGGTCGGTGATAACAATGACTATAATCAAATTTGCGAGCTTCATATAAAGACCTGACCCATTAAGGACATCTGTGAGTATAAACGAAGAATTGCATAGTGTAGAAAAGGTAATTCATCCAGTTAACTGGCTTTGTCGTTATTGGAAACTCTTCATGTACTATCATAATTCGATGCAGACAGAATTCAAACCTGGACACGTTTGCTCGGCATTTGTTGCTCTAAAAGCTGAGCCACTCTGCCGCGCTTACAAGAGTTCCCGATAATAACGAAATCGATCTACTAGATGAATTGCCTTTTAAACACAATACAATTCTTTGTCTATACTGAAAAATGTATGTATTTAATGAGTCAGGTTGTTATATCAAGGTCGCTACCTTTTTTTGCAAATCTACTATAATTTAACTTTTAAAACTCGATTTCTTTGTATAAAGAGCCTGCTACACCGGTTCTTAAGTGCATGCCAGATACAACGGGAATCTTATTGGAATGGAAGAGGTACGACGTTGACGGTAATGAATTTTGCACCAAATCATTCGAAATATCCTGGACAAATCAACGTGGAGTATCCGATACCATTCACACGAATGATAAAAAATGTAAGCGGTACTCAAAATAAACCAGGATAGAATGACGCTTATTTAATTATCTTATAGAATTACCTATCTATGCAAGGAATGTGCATTAAAAAAGCGAAATTCTGTTTAATCAGGAGGATTTGCCAGTGTCAGCATAGATGGAAATTGTAATCTCCTGCACGAATAATATTCGTTAAAAAAGCACAAACCACAGGCGGATATTCAATCGGCCCGAAACACATTTCGAATTAGGATAACGACACTTTTATGCCGACTCTGCCAAAACTCCCTGGATGCAGTTGAACAAAACTGTTAAATTGTACGTCATGTGCATACGTATAAAAGTTTTATTTGCGTTTTGTTTAATGCAAACGTTGCTTACACCTCTTCGATGGAATTGACACTATAGCCCTACTTATGAAGCAAACTTTAGAAAGATACGTTTAGCATAGGAAATATAATTGTAAACAACATATACATTCTATGGCACAGATTATAAGATCTATGCCATTGAACGAAGCTGTCGTGAGTTCAAATCCTGCTCGCAGCAGTTATGACTTTTGCTCAGTAATAACCTCCAAAAGATAAGACCATTTACTCTTTAATGAAAGTTGTATGTTATACCAGAACAATATGTAAAGATAAATTTATGTTTACGTTTTGCGCTTGTAAATATTAAATTTCACGTATCGGCATATTTATTTTTACGTATAAATTCCACTTAAATTCTTCATAAAAAAAATAATGAAATTATATTGGCAATATTTCCACATGGATTTACACACACACACACACACACACACATATATATATATATATATATATATATATATATATATACATATATATATATACATATATATATATATATATATATATATATATATATATATATATATATATATATATATATATATATACTTTTTAAGGACGTAAAAGTGCGTCAAAATTGAAATGCTCGGGACATAAAAATAAATAAAATAATTGTAAAACTCACTTACATATATACAATAATTCGAATCCAAAGCCTGTAACGTGATAGAATTAAAGTCACATTGGTTGCATGGTCGTTGATAATAGTTACTATAATCAAGGTTGCGATCTTGATATATATAACTAACCCGTTATAAACAATTATCTGTCAGTATAGACCAAGAATTTTTGTGGTGTAGAATAGGTAATTCATCCAATAGACCAGTTCGTCCTTATTGGGAACTCATCAAGTACTGACCAGAATTTGTCTCGGACAGGGCTCAAACCTGGCAACGTCTGATTCAGGATTTGGTGATCTAACCACTGAGACACGCTGCCGCACACTACACACACTTTTTAGTTATATACTAACTGTTGTAACTCGGTTTTTTATTTTTTTAAAGTGGAGCTCATATAGCATCCATTTAGACCCAAAGTTCCAAATAAACATCCCCAATCTGTCATCATTGAACAGACACCACACTACATGGCGATGTGGGATTGAAATGAACATTTATATTATTAAACGTACATTGGTTGCACTGTCGGAGTTACCAATTACTATACTGACAGATGTATGTTCTTATTGAATCAGGTATTTATATCAAGATCATAACCTTGACTATAGTAACGTGAAAGAATGGCGATTCATTTACTAGATCATAGTTTGGCCTAAATTGGCAAGACTTTTCATTAAAAATGAGCAGCAAATACTCATGTGTTTCACGCCACTGAGGGCCTTTTTTATAAATCAACTCTCTTTGAATTCAGTTATCTTGTTTGAACTCAAGTTAGTTCAACATTTGACGATATTTATTCATTTCTTATAACAAAATTTTAAAAAAATTATAGAAGATTTGAATTCATCAATCTCATCTACATATATTCAAAACTTAGTGATTTAATTTTCACTAGCAGACAAGCCTGCCAACCGGACTTTATTGAAAATCCTTTGGACCATAAGAAATCGATACAACTATTATATTTCTGAATTTGCTTTATATGCATATAATCCACACTAGCATGATTATATTTACTTTATTTTAGTCCAATTCAAAAGCGACATATAAATGTTTAGATAAGCATTATTTTTAGTGCAACGTAGTTGAAAAAATAATGGCTTGCTGAAATATTACTTTTAGCCAAAAAAAGGTTGCGCCAGAAACCGCTTTTGAAAAATTTCTTCTTTCCCAAATTTTGTACAGACATATTTGATTAACATTCAACTAAGGCATAACGTACATGTGTAAAAACTGAAAAATTAATGAAAATGAAGTATATAATTTTTACGGATTATTTGAAATTTGAAATCAATGTAAAATCTAATTGCATTATAGATACCTATCTCCAAAATATGTAGATATTTACTATTTAATTTTGTCATAACAACCTTTTAATGCTAGATTGTAAATAGTAACGGTATATCAATTTTAGAGAAGCAATTCATCACACTCTCTTAAATAAAAAAAATGGAATAAAAATTGAAAGTCAAATTTTCCGAAAATTAAGGAAGCAGATGTAATAGTAAATGAAATGAATCAGATATTTCAAGATTTAAATTGTTTGTATAGGAAATATTTTTGCTTTCAACAACGAAACATTAATAGTACCCTTTCCATGTACAAAAAGAAAAAGAAATTTTATCAGATACAAGAACCGTTTTTTTCTTATTTTCTTCTCAATTATTTAAAAATGAACATCTCCTTATATATAAATTAAAAAGCAAAACAAGATTGAAAAAAATGTAAACATGGAGAGAGTGTAAAATAAATGAACAACCAACCATTTTCTTGCTTCACCTTGTTTGATAGTTTCTTTATTCCAATCTCTTCATGTTTACATTTTTCAACCTGGTTTTGCCTTTCAATTTATATATAAAGAGATGTTCATTTGTAGATACTTGAAAAGAAAATTAGAAAGAAAAGGTTCTTGTATCAGGTAAAACATTTTTGCACATGGAATGGGTACTATTAATTTTATTAAGGGTCGTATTTCGAATAGAAAAAATACATTAAATTTTATTTACTGCAGTCCATTTATATTTGACATACATGTGTACACAAACTGTGCATAAGTCAAGAATACCATTGCGATTTATGGTTTAAAAATAAACTTATTATTTTTGATTTTGTCAAGGATAAGAAGCTCAATTAAGTCTTTTAATCAATTTCAAATTTCTCTGAAATTCAATATTAAATTTTCTTGTATGTTTAATAATGGAAATAATAAAATGTATAATAATTTTGCATCATTCTTATTCGTCACGCAAATTTGGCAGATTTGATGGATCTGTCAGGAACAAAGACCTCTGAGTACACTTTCAAAATGTTAGAATTGGCAGAAGGCGTAGCTAAAAGTGACTATTCGAATGAGGTAAAGTGCACCTATATTGAGCGCCGATGAAGGATACATGGTAAGCTTCCCAAGAAATGTTATTGAAGTACAACTTTGACAACTGTGCAATATATCTTAAATGTATCACATAATGTTTAAAAAAATATTATATTCCAATGATTTGGAAATTGGCCCATTCTCAAATCTTAACCAAAGTGTCTTAGCAAAGTATTGAAGGGAAACGATCAACAGATAGAGGTTTGAATTTGTCATTAGAAATGAAGTACTCTGAATAACACGCAGTTACAAATCATGGTCTGTATGATCTTATATCAACAGCAAAATATGTCAAAAATAATCAGGAACGTACGATCAAATTAATTAAAACAGTTGCCATTTAACAATTTTTGATACACATTTGTTTTTCTCTGTCAGTTAAAATGTGAGAATAATACATCCTAATACCTAATATAGGATATCCGTTGTTCTATCAATTTTATAAAAAAAATTTAAATAATTATTCTTTTAATCATGATTCATGGGGCTGATCTAGATAATTTTATAAAAGTGTTTCCCTTACTAGAAATTTTCTGTGTGAAGTGATATTAAATTTTGAAGTTCATCGTCAATATTTGATTTTTGTAGTTATTGCTTTTACTAAGGAAACAATATATAAGCATTAGCATACGGAAAGTTTCTCAATTAGTTTTAGTATTTGTCAGTCTTATTCAAGGCACTAAAAATTTAATTCTTAATTTTCATAAATTAATGCTAATAAATTGAATGCATATTATGTCAATAAATAAAAAATTTTTAGCATAAACAAGTCGCACTTATAGCTTAATAATGATGGTTTAATAATCATTTATTCTGAATTTTGATATTATTGAAAGGTTTTTGGCAATTAGGTCTTGATAAAAAAATAGATTTTTTTCAATTTCTTTCATTCCTGATGTCACACTATGATAATATAGAATTTAGTTTTTCGCAAATCTCGTGGTTATATAGTATATAGGTCTGTTATGCAAATTGCGCTAAATTTTTAATACATTTTATCTATGGTTCCGATGATCAATAAAACATTTCCAATACCTAAAAGGTAATAAATTCCGCTAAAAATAAACTTTTTTACATAAAGTAAGGTTTAGATATTATGTGCATACATGCTATTCCAAAATTATAAATTTATCTTTTTATTCAGTATAATTTTTGGTTGAGATTTCCAACAACATGAAATTTGATTTTTTACGACATTAACCTATGTCGTTGTGTATTAGATGTTACGCACCAATTACCGAATTAGCTGCAATATGACCAAAAGGATAAACCTATATGCACCGTTCATAAAATTCACTTTATTTATTACGCCGTTAATGAAGAAAATTTTTTTAATTTATAGACTATAATCAAAAATTATATATTATGACTAATAAGACGTTAAAATTTGAAATTACCCTATATGTCAATTTTAGTAGGCTTTTCCAAATAAATGAATGAATATTTATGGAAGTTTTATTACACATGTAAAATTTTTGTGCGGATTGGAATGAATGTGGTTCATTCTAAATGTTTTTGATGCGTTATGCCATTGTGGAGTACGAGATCTAATTATTCAATCGTGTGTAATATTTGGATCCTTGCGGATTAGAGACAAATAATATACAACATAGATTAAGTTTGGTTGATGCATAGTGGACTAAACTTTACTTTAAACTTCATGAATTAAATTTTTTACGAATTTGAGTATCAGAGCAGAACACCTGAACCAAGCATTTTTCCGACAATAACAATGGTTAAAGCAAATTTGTTTTTTAAAATTTAAAATAAAACGCAAAATAATTGGAATGATAAAATACTGTAATATAGTTCGTTCTAGTGTCAATTCTGGGAAGACCAAAAAGAACTTTGACTTTATTCAGTTGAGAAGTTTGAGATTAGCTTCACGACTAGTTCTTGTTGGAGTAAAACTATTCCTTATATAAACTTCGTCATTTTCGTGCAAATTGACCTTGACCTGCAGTTTTGTTAGGAAAGTTGTTCAGAAATTAGCCCATTGGTAAAATAATTGAAATTCAAAGTAATCACGTATTATCTATGAATAAAAAGATTGAATGTAATTAAGAAGAATCCATGACACAAGATTAGGCTATTTTCCCAAAACATAATTCCATTAAATGCGGTGTCCTTCATCGTCTGACCAAAACAACGTGGACGAAAAGACATTTTAATTTCAACCTTGAGAATTATTTGTTAACTATTAATGCAAATGAAATAGTAAGTTTAGCCGTCTCATTATTTTACTCATATAAATTTTTATTAAGAAGTCCATTATATTTTTATTGCTTGATTTTAAAAATTACCCTTTCTTTATATTTTAGGTTTCATTTTGGGACATATCAGGTTTACTGCACTCATAATGAAATTTTGCAGCAAACCACAAAAGTGCAACAGGACTATCGGTTTAAATTTAATATTTTATTTTAATAGCAATATAGAAAAAAATTTTCATTGATTTAACAATCCTTTTCTAATTACACAAATAAGCTTATTAGCACTCCTATTCTTCTCAGCTCCACTATTTGGTAGTAGTGCGCTGTCAATCAGCAATTCATATATGATAATTCGTTTTTCTTTGTCTTTGCAACCCATCTGGAATGCGTATATTACTTTAAATCAAGATTGCGAGCTTCAAGTAAACACCAATCTCATTGTATTTAACCAGTCGTCAAACAACATAACAAAAATCTACCGCCAGTCGCGTGTAACGCGCTGACGCGTTTCGACCTTCCATGATCATTATCATAGTAATGACGGCGAGCTCGCTAGTGAGGGGTTCAAGTCGCATTGCATATATATGTGAAGCAAAATAAGGTAAGCGGCTCTCACCTCTACTAGACTTGCATACATTGAACTTGACTGGAAATGTCGGCAGCACAATTTCTATGCAGTCACCAACATTAACTGTTTGCAGCTTTCGCCACATATACATATATAGGCAACACAATTTAACAATAATTGTTTGCGCGGGTGGAGGTAACAATTATTTAAATCAAGTTTGCGAGCTTGAAGTAAACACCAATCCCATTGTATTTAACCAGTCGTCGAACAACATAACAAAACTGCCGCCAGTCGCAACGCACTAACACGTTTCGACCTTCCGTGATCATCACAGTATGAAGGCAAACTGGCTAGCGAGGAACAAGCCGCATTGCATATATGTAAAAAGCAAAATTATATATGCGGCTCTCAACTCTAACAGTCTTTCATACATTGTACGTGACTGGAAATGTCGGCTGCACTAATTTCTATGCCGTCACAAAAATTAATTATTAGTAGTTTTCGCTACACACCACAACACTTTAAATCAAGTTTGCGAGCTTCAAGTAAACACCAATCTAATTGTATTTACCAGTCGTGGAACATAACAAAACTACTGCCAGTCGCAACGCACTGACGCGTTTCGACCTTCTATGATCATCATCGGAGTACGTCGGCAGACAAGCTAGCGGGGATCAAGCCGCATTGCATATATGTTAAAACCAAAATAAGATATGTGGCTCCCACCTCTAGTAGCTTTGCATACATTTGGCGTGACAGGAAATATCGGCTGCACTATTTCTATTCATTCACGTAAAGTAACTCTTTATACCTTTCGCCACATACAAAAATTATTTAAATAAAGTTTGCGAGCTTAAAATTAACCACCAATCTCATTGTATTTAACCAGTCGTCGAAAAACATAACAAAACTACTCTCAGTCGCAACGTACTGACGCGTTTTGACATTCCATGATCATCATCGGAGTACGTCGGCAAACTGGCTAGCGAGGATCAAGCCGCATTGCATATATATGGAAATCAAAATTGGATATGCGGCTGTCACCTCTAATAGCCTTGCATAAATTGTACGTGATTGAAAATATCGGCTGCACAATTTCTGTGCAGTCACGGATATTAACTGCTTGTAGGTTTCGCCAAACACCACGGTTATTTAAATCAATATATTAGAAAATTTATTATATAAAGTGCATTCATTTCAAAATGACGCCCTCACTATTTACTAATTAACATTTAATATTGCACAACTTACACGTATATACTATATTAAGTCAGTGTGCATAACCACAATGTCCATTTGATTTTCAATACTGCAGATAATTTCGATGTATTATATTTATTTGTGGTGTTTTAGTACTTGCTGTGGAATTAAATTGCAAGGATTAGAATTGAAAGCGAGGTAAATTTAATTCTAGCACGAATTTTGAAGCATTCTGGTCATATTTGAAAATAACTGCGTCAAAATCATAATATAAAAATCAAAAATATCTCATAATGTGAACGTAAAAAGTAAACGACGGGAGATATTCGTTTGTTCTACAGGAAAAGTTAAACTATGCTGATGAAATTCAGATATATTCGTTTTTACATTGCATTTGATCTGTCCGTTTGCTTTTATATAAAGTGTATTTACATAGGGAGGTACATAGAATGAAATTTGAGCGATTTCGAATGTACCTCTTTCATCCATAAGATTCTCCCCCTAATTTGAAAAAAAATATAGTGAGGCAAATATGGGCCTGTTGCGCAACGGTAGAACTTCTGACTCCAGATCGGACGATTGCGAGTTCAAATCTCATCGGGCTCACATTCTCATTCAATATATTCAACAATTTATTGTATAAGGTGCATTCATTTCAAAATAATGACCTCACCATTTAAAAATTAACATTGCATATTGCACACCTTATACCTATATATACTTTGATGAGTCAGTGTGCATAACCGCAATGTCCATTCGATTTTCAACACTGTAGATGATTTCGATGTAGAATATTAATTTGTGGTGTTATAGTGCTTGTTGTGAAATTAAATTGAGAAAGATTATAATTCAAAATGGGGAAAATATAATTTCAGTACGAATTTTAAAGCTTTCTATTCATATTTGGAAATAACTGCGTCAAGATCAGAGAAAACATAATATCTCGTAATGTGAACGTAAAAAGTAAACGAACGGAGATATTCGTTTTTTATAGAGGAAAAGTTAAACTCTGCTGATGCAAGTCAGACAGATTCGTTTTCAAATTGCATTAGGTCTGTCAGTTTGCTTATACAAAAAGTGTATTTACATGGGAATGTACATAGCGTAAGGCGCGGCTCCACGTTCCAACCCAACGAGTATCAATTTCAACAGATCCGAGTTTTCTTAGGGTCCCATATTCTAATTCTGGATTTAGACAATCTTTCTCCGAACTGTGATTTTAGAAACAATTTCTGTTAGTTTCAAGCAATTTTAATTGAGATTTCTTGAACTGCCATTTTATTTGTAATTAATAGGGTTTTGTTTAATAATAATACACACCCGCCCGTAATACGCCGGTGGCATGCATTGGATTACTGTGTTATAACTGTCAAAGTCAGGATTTATTTTTTGTGTGTTATTAATCGACTTTCAGCGACTGAATACGATTCTGTTAAGACATTCCGGATTTATTTATTTTGTTTATTAAGATTTAATGCTTTTGTGCCTAGATATTAACTTTGTGTTAACAATATTTTATATTGTTGCCGTCTATAGCACAGTCAATTTTGACTAACATGGCATTTTAATTTAATTTGCAACATTGTTCATAATACATGTATGTTACCTCGACTTAGACTTCTCACATCCCGACACTAGAAAAGGGGTCTGACCTCAACTAAAAAAGAAGACTGATTATAAGCACAGCCCAAAAACCCATTTCTTCTGACATCTGCTGCCAAACATATGTAGGAATATCATAGCATCGCTAAATAAACATCTAATCCGCAAAACCTCTTACATAAATCGTAACACCTCCTACAATACAATAAAGTTTGTGCGATTTGTAATTTCCATCTTCCATCCATAAAATGTTCCCCTTAATTTGAAGAAATATAGGGAGGTAAATGTGGGCCAGTTGCGCAACGTTAGCGCGTCTGTTTCCAGATCTGAAGATTGAGTTCAAATCTCGTCGAGCTCACTTTCTCAATCAATATATTCGACTATTAATTGTATAAATTGTATTAGTTTACAGATAAACACTAAATAGTTCACACCTTATATGTAAAAACGTTAATTAGTCAGTGTGTCGTACCGCAATGTCCATACGATTTGCATCATTGTAATAGATTTCGATGTAGATAAAAAATTTTTGGTATTCTAGTGCTTGTTTTGGAAATAAATTGACAAAGGTTAGAATTGAAAATGGGGGTTATATTATTCTAGCACCAATTTCCAAGCTTTCTGTTCATATCTCAAAATAAATGCGTCCAAATCAGAGAAAAATAAAATATCTCATAATGTGAACGTAAAAAGTAAACGAAGTGATATTTTCGTTTGTTATACAGGAAACGCTTAACACCGCTGATAACAGTCAGACAAATTCGTTTTCACATTACATTAGATCTGGCAGTTTGCTTAAACCAAAAGTGTATTTACATGGGGAAGTACATACAGCGAAAGTTGAGCGATTTGGAATTTACATCTTTCATCCACAAGACGTTCCTTTTAATTTGAAGTAATATAAGAAAGAAAATGTGGGCCTATGGCGCAACGGTTGCGCATCTGACTCCAGATCAGAAGGTTGCGAGTTTAAATCTCGACGGGCACTATTCCTCATATAATAAATTCGAAAATTTACTGAATAAATTGCATCCGTTTTAAAAATTTTCTCTCACTAATTAAAAATTAACATAGAATATAGCACACATTATACCTATATATTTTTAATTGAGTCAGTAACCGAACCGCAATTTTCATTAGATTTTCAACACCGTAGAAGATTGCGAAATTGATTATTAACTTGTGGTGATTTAGTGTTTATTGTGGAATTAAATTGACAAGGATTGGAAATGAAAACGGGGAAAATATAATTGTAATATTTAACTTTTCCTGTATAACAAACGAATATCTGCCATCGTTTACTTCATTTTATTTTACATTTCTCTGACTTAATAGCAGTTATTTTCATATATGAGCAAAAAGCTTCAAAATTCGTGCTAGAATTATATTTCCCCCAATTTCAATTCTAATCTTTGTCAATTTAATTCTAAAAGAAGCACGAAAACACCACAAATTAATAATCTACATCGAAATAGGCTACATTGTTGAAAATCAAATGGACATTGCCGTTATGCACACTGACTCATTAAAGTATATACTTAGAAGGTGTGGAATATTCTATGTTAATCTGTAAATAGTCAAGTCAACATATTGAAATGAATGCAATATATAATGTAAATAGTCGAATATATTGAATGAGAAATGAGCTGGACGAGACTTGAAATCGCAACCTTCTGATCTGGAATCAAACGCGATACCGTTGCGCCACAAGCCCACATTTCATTGTCTATGTTACTTAGCATTAAGGGGAACATATTATGAATGAAAGATGTAAATTCATAAACGCTCAAATGTCAATCTGTGTACATCCCCATATAAATACATTTTGGGAGAAGCAAATTGACACACCTTATGTAATCTGAAAACGAATTTGTCTCACTTTCTACAGCAGTGTTTAATTTTCCTGTATATCAAAGAGGTATCTCCAATCGTTTACTTTTTACGTTCACATTATGGGAAATTTTATATTTCTCTGATTTAGAGCAGTTATTTTCAGATATGAACAGAAAGCTTCATAATTCGTGCAAGAATTATATTTCACCTATTTTCAATTTTAAAACTGGTCAATTTAATTCCAAAACAAGCACTAAAACACCACAAATTATTAATAAATTTAGAAATCTGCTACAATGCAGAAAATAGGATGGACATTGCGGCAAGGCACACTGACTCAATAAAGTATATACGATAAGGTGTGCAATATACAATGTATATTTGTAAATAGTGAGTGCAACAAATTAAAATGAATGCAATTTATACTGTAAATTGTCGATTATATTCAAGGAGAAAATAAGCCCGACGAGATTTGAAATCGCGACTGTCTGATCTGGAGTCAGACACTACCGTTGCGCCACACACCATATATGTCTTTAAATTAAGGGAAACATCTTATGGATGAAAGATGTTAATTCCAAATCGCTCAAATTTCACTCAATGTACTTTCCTATATAAATACACTTTTTGTTGAAGCAAATTGACAACTTATGCAAAGTGAAAACGAATTTGACTGAATTTCATCAGCAGTGTTTAACTTTTCCTGTATAACAAACGAATATCTTCGCTCGTTTACTTTTTAAATAACGTTATGGAAACTTTTATATTTCTCTGATTTCGACGCAGTTATTTTCAGATATGAAAATAAAGCTTCAAAATTCGTGTTAGAATTATATTTCCCCCAATTTCAATTCTATTCCTTGTCTATTTAATTCCACAACAAGCACGAACAAAACACAAATTAATAATCAATCTCGAAATCTGCTAAAGTGTTGAATATCGGATGGACATTGCGATACGGCACACTGACTCAATGAAGTATATACGTATAATGTGTGCAATATACAATGTAAATTTGTAAATAGTGAGAGCAATATTTTAAATCGCAGCAATTTATATTGTAAAATGTCGATTATATTCAAGTGAGAGATAAGCCCGATGAGTTTTGAAATCGCAACATTCTGACCTAGAGTTAGACGCGCTACCGTTGCGACACAGGCTCAAATTTGCATCTCTATATTTCTTCAAATTAAGAGGAGCATCTTATGAATGAAAGATGTAAATTCCAAATCGCTCAAATTTGAATCTGTGTACATCCTCATATAAATACATTTTTGGTAGAAGCAAAATGACACACCTAATGCAATGTGAGATCGAATTTGTCTAACTTTCATCAGCAGTGTTAAATTTTACGGTATAACAAACAAATATCTTCCTTCGTTTAGTTATTTTTCTTTGATTATGACGCAGATATTTTCAGATATGAGCAGAAAGCTTTAAAATACGTGCAAGAATTATATATCCAACAATTTTAATTCTTATCCTTGTCAACTAAATTCCACAACAAGCACGATAACACTACAAATTAATATTCTACATCGAAATAAGCTACAGTGTTGAAAATTGAATGGACTTTGTGATTATGCACACTTACACATTAAAGTATGTACGTATAAACTGTGCAATATGCAATGTAAATCTGTAAATAGTGAGGGAAAACTTTCGAACTGAATGAAATTTAGACAATAAATAATGAGATAATGAGCTCGAGGAGATATGAATTCGCAACCTTCTGATCTGAGTTAGGCGCGCAACCGTCTTGCCAAAGACCCACATTTGCCACACTTTTTTACGTCAAATTAAGACGAACATCTTATTAATGAGAGCTGGAAATTCGAAATCGCTCAAATTTCACTCTATCTCAATCCTCATGTAAATACCCTTTTGGTAGAAGCAAACTCACGGACCTAATGCAATGTAAACGAAGTTCTCTGACTTTTATCAGCAGCGTTTTACTTTTCCTGTATAACAAACGAAAATTTTCGTTTTTTTACTTTTCCAATCACATTATGAGAAATTTTATATTTCTCCGATTTATACGCAGTTATTTTTAAATATTAACAAAATGTATCGAAATTTGTGCTAGAATTACATTTCCCCAATTTTCAATTCTAATCCATGTCTAATTAATTCCACAACAAGCAAGAAAACACCACAAATTAATATTCTATATCAAAATAAGCTACAGTGTGCAAAATCGAATGGACATTGCGGATATGCACTCTGAATCATAAGACTATATATGGATAAAGTGTGCAATGTTTAATATTAATCTGTAAATAGTAAAGGCAACATTTTGAAATGAATGCAATTTATAGAATAAATCGTCGAATATATTGAATTAGAAAATGAACTCGATGAGTTTTGGACTAGCAACCTTCTCATCTGGAGTTAGATGCACTACAGTTGCGCCACAGGCCCATATATGCCTTTCCTTATTGCTTCAAATTAAGGAGAGCATCTTATGGTTGAAAGATGGAAATTCAAAATCGCTCAAATTTCCCTCTATCAACTCCCCCATATAAATAAATTTATGGTAGAAACAAGCTGACTGACCTAATGCATCGTGAAAACGAAGTTGTCTGACCATCATGGGCAGTTAAATACTGTTTATTGCGGAGAACTAATATATATGCATTTATGTATTATGTGTTGAGAACCTAGAAACAAATTAATTCAGTTTTGACCAGAAAGATAAACCAAAGATAACATGAACGGAAAGCATAATCTCATGCACATTCGTTTCGTGCATACTGACGACTCATCAGTATGAGCCGGTATTACGCCCTTTAACAACAATATATTTGGGTGACGAATGTGAGATAATTTGACAATACAATCTCCCAGACAAATGTGTAAACCTGCAGTAGAGTAGCTAATATCGTATAGTTTCGACAATGCGACTTTAACGCTAACTCCCTCAATATTATATATATATACCGAATCTGTAAAGGATAATAACATTACGATTATTGTGCTAGTATCCGATACCAACATTATAGAACCGAAAAGGTACATGGTACTAACAATATGGTTTCCAAGTCGGTGCATGCTACTAACACTATGGTTTTGAAGTCGGTACATGGTACTAAAATTATGGGTATCAGTGTTTGCTATAGTAAACCGAAATTGAGAATTACAACTAATTCTGAACACCTGTTACTCCAGTAAATTCATACATTCTGGCCTTGATCGATATTAGTTATCACATTTCGCGATAAGCATGACATCATATAATTCAATATATCACAGTTAAATACTGTTTTTTTTGCGTAGAACTAATATGTATGAAATTATGCATTAGGCGTCGCGAACCCAGTAACAAATTAGATCAATTGTGACCAGAAGAATAAACCAAAGACAATATAAACGGAAAGTATAATCTCATGCACATTCGTTTTGTGCTTACTGGCGACTCATCAGTAGGAGGCGGTATAACACCCCTTAACCATTATATATTTGGCTGATCAATGTGGGATAATAGGACGATAAAATCTCCTAGATGAATGTGTTAACTTGCAGTAGAATAGCTAACGTTGTGTAGTCTCGACAATGCGACTTCATTGCTAAGTCTTTCTATATAATATATATACCGAGTCTGTAAAAGATACTAACACTATGGCTATTGTGTTAGTAAACGATACCAACATTAATGTACCAAAAAGGCACATGGTACAAATATTATGATTTCCAAATCGGTACATGGAATAACATGATGGATGTCAATGTATGCTATAGTACACGGAAATTAAGAATTTAAACTATTTCTGAACACCTGTTACTCCAATAATTCCATACAATCAGGCCTTGATCGATATAAGTTATCACATTTATCGGTAAGCATGACATAATTAAATTCAATATATTACAGTTAAATA
>JAQBSW010010421.1:0-24282 GCA_029291075.1 Eudiplozoon nipponicum
CTTTACTTTGCACATCCAAGCTCAGTCTGCAAGGCAGCAGTAAGTTGCATGGTTGCCGGTGGCTGTTGAGAGCTCATTCGCCATTCGGAAGTACGGGGTACTGTCCAGGAGTCCATGTAATCCTGTGGCTGTTGAACCCTTTTGTGGCGGGGAACACACGCCGAGTCATGGTGCCGTCGTCGGGCTCATGTGGTATTTTATAGGAGATCCGATTGCCGGTCGGAAATCCACCACGCCCTGGTGACACCACCGCCATAGCCCCGTTAGCCCACGTACGATCGGACATCGAGACATGGTTGACACCGTCATACCACGTGAGGCGGAATCATTAGCAAATATCAATAAAGGAATACGCTTCAAAAACGCTTTCGGCAGTTCTGTAAAACTGTATACATTGACATTTTATCACCTGCAGAGGAATATCTCTTGTGTGTTGAAGATTGATGGCAAAAGCATCGTAACTCCACCACGTGGCAGGCACACCTCCATAATCCTCGCATTAGATAGGAAACGTTACAAGTCAAAATGAGGATGCCGAATTTCCACTTACCCTTCACAAGATCCGCTAAAGCGCTGGAGTTGGCGCGTAACGAGGGCGAAGATTTTGGCATCAGAAACTGACGTGCATTGTCATTCACGTCCAACACCTTGATATGGACGCAGACGGAACTTGAAAGTTTTACCCCGGCTAGATCCGACGGTGGTGATGTTGATGAGTGCCCAACTGCATCACGTAGAGTGTGGCAGATCATTGTGTTCGACCACATATTACGATAACATGGCAGGGAGAAGAAAAATATTCACACACGTAAATAAAGCTCTTAATAATAATAATAATAATAATAATAATAATAATAATAATAATAATAATAATAATAATAATAATAATAATAATAATAAAAATTTGTGTTAACGAAATAAGAATAATATTAACAATAATAATATATAATAATAATAAAAACAATAATATTAATAATAACGATAATAATAATAGTAATATCAACATAAATAGTAGTAATAATAAAAATAATATTAATAATAATAATAATAATAATAATAATAATAATAATAATAATAATATAATAATAATAATAATAATAATAATAATAATAATAATAATAATAATAATAATAATAATATACAAATGCATATAAATGTATGCAAAAGATTTTTAAATTCAATATAAAAATAATATTGTCTCATCAATTTATGATAAAGGCAGTTAGGATACAAAAGAGAGACTGCGTTATTATTTGCAAAACACATTTATTTTATTCCCATAGCATAAATCAATAAACGTGATTAAAAGCGAATTATTGAGCTTTCCTGTTATATTCAAAATAAGGTTTATTAAATCATGCAGTGAGTTTGTTTCATTCGCAATACGAATTTTTTTAACTGGTTACGGCGACGTGGCAATGTCGAAAAAATAGAATCTGTAATCAATAATTAGGCTCAAAATGCACCGTATCTGTTTTTGTTTTTTGTATTCGTTGTCCATAAATATCGGTTTTAAATAGAGGTCAAATAGATAACAAAATTCCACAAAATCAACATGACCGAGAAGTCTTACGTACTTGCTGATCTATATTTTGTCAAAGTGAAGTGTAAACACTAATGCTTCAAATTTCTTAGTCGAAAATGTACAGGTGATTATAATTATTCTCTAATGGATGCATACATGATAACACTGTCGAAGAAAACATTAGAAACGGAAAAGTCTGCCAAAGATTCATCTATCGTTTGAAGCAACCATAAGTCAAATAGCAAGCATGTGAACCAGCGATGCCTTTTTGGAATCAGCACAGTTAGTTGCCTTCGATCCATCGGCAGAAGACCAACTTGCCAACTGTTTGCTTTAGATTTAGCGTTAAAAATTAATTTGGAGTATTCTAATGGCTGCATACACGATAACACCGACCACGAATACATTGGCAATGAGAAAGTCTGCCAAAGAATCATCTATCGTTTGAAGCAACCATAAGTCAAATAGCATTTATGTGAAACAACGATGCCCTTTTTGGAATCAGAACAGTTAGTTGCCGTAGATCCATCGGCAGAAGACTAATTTGTTTACCATTTGCTTTAGATTCAGCACTCCAAATCACTTTAGAGTGCATAAATTATAATAAAATATTTTAACACATGCACATTTTCGGATTGGCCATCACGACGTCATTAAACTGTCAGTGATCGAAATTTAGTCACAAAAATCCGATTATCTTTGCCATATAGTCTATAGGCCACCCTGTGGACAATGACGTATATTTACGTGTCGTTAATGAAGTCAGTCTACTTAGAACCGTTCTGTGGCTGAAAGGATATGATTAACAAATCTTCTGCTTAGCGCAAGTTGATGCCAGTATCACCGTCAAATATTCCGTTCACAGATGTCTACAAGCCGGGATAATTTTTGGCCTTTTCATTTTAGAAGTGATAAACGGGCAAATCTCGTAATTTATGATGCTTGCTTTAGACTTATAATTGTGCTAACATTCAATGTTTGATAGGCCGATAGTTAATCCGCGTTAGTTTCTAAGCCGGCTACCACCGACTGAAATATTACGGGCGAGGCTACCACGTGTATTACCAAACTATCTGAAGGAAACGTGTGGCAGTAGACTACTGTACTTCGTAGTTTGTGAACAGAGTCTATAGCTTGGCTGATGTAAATTTCAGTGTGTCCTAACATCGTCATTTCTAAAGAGGATACTCCTTCTGCATGTGTGAACACTTGGAATGTGGCGAGGATGCGCAAGGAAACTTTACAAATCAGTGCACTCTTTTGATTGATCCTAATTGGCCCAAACCAAGATTTTAAAATACATCTCCACAATTTACCGATTTGAAATAATTTAATACTCATGTTTAAAACATTTTCGTTAATTAACAACTAACTATAATAAATAAGAACAAATAAAAATCCAAATTATGAAACACGTTTAAACATTTATAGTTTTATTTGTAATGAATCAATTCATAACAATTACTGACATTTTATTAGATAGACAGGTATAGTTCCTTATTTAAACGACTAAATGAAAGAGAATTTAAGATTGCTACAAATCATAATAATAATTTTTGTACAGCTTCAATAACACAACTACTTTTCTAAAAGAAATGGTTTTGTGCAAATTCACTTTAGTAAATTTAACATAACCTGCAGAAAATCAATTGCAATATATTTTAACGCAATGATCACAATTACACAGATGATTTCTGTAGTCGCAAAGCTCTAAGTACGTACCTGAAGCTGAAATATGTTACACTGGTTTACGATAAATATCTCACAGCAACGTGTTGTAACTCCGAACTGTCTCGTCTACACAAGAAAATTTTAGCATTACATTTATGGCTGCTGTTTAGCAGAAAGAGCATAAGGTTAAATAGGAAACCAATTAGAAATACGTTTTTTGTTGAATTAGTCACATTTATCACGCGTAATTTATAGTGACAAGATTAAAAAAATATTAATCATGTTATTAAGCCTCAAATCATCACTACAAAATTTTCTCTCATCATTTACATCCTGCAGAAAATGCTTTATTCTTCTGTGCGAGGTTAGGGAATAGTTCTGCTTTCGTTGATGTTTATTATGTCTAATACGTTATATATTAATTTTGACAAGTAATGTCAATAAACTCTTTCAACAGTTCAATTTTTAAGAATAAAATTTTGGAAGATGATCTGTGAGAAGCGATTTTCTTCGAAATTTTAAAGGTGAGCTTATGAATTTATCAGCAATCTTTTTTATTTATGGTAAACTCCATTATAAATCTGTAGTTTGAGTTATGAATAACAATTTAGTGTAATTCTTAAATGTTTATGTATATTGCGCAGTGCTGTACTTCATGTTTGTTACCTTTCCACTATTTTCTTGTGCGAGAGAATTGATAGCACTCGTAAGTCGGTAAAATCTTGAATCCTTTACATTTCCAGATGTACCGATTTTTGGCTTCGATTGATTAGTTCTCAATTTTCCCTTACTTGAAAAGCCATCCATCAGCTGCTTGTCTGAAAATCACGTTGGAACCAGATTTTCCGAAATTTTTTCAGTGTAATTGCCGGAACGTATGTGTCGATTTATCGTACGTACTATTGTTAATCTATTTTGATTACATTACATGCATGTTTATGATTTTTTATTTTTCATCCATTTCCTGATCAGATAACATATGTCTGGTAATTTGACGGAGTTTTGCTACTAAAATGATGTTGAATTTTTGAGACAATATATGCGCTACATCCGTACTGCGCATTATCTATGGAAGATCTTTTGGTGTTCTCAGATATTACCCATTTTTCATGAAATATAATTTTTTTTAGGAACAAAAGGTTTTACTTCTTTCTGTTTTAACACTAATCTCATCTTATTATATCTTTCAAAACCAAAGTGTGAGGGATTAATGGTACCTGGACGATAGATGCATGCACACACACTTTATTAATTGATAAAATGTCTTACTTTTACGGCTTCTACGAGGGTACGATTATCTAAGATTCTAGCACCCATTTACTGTCCACCCCAGGCGCAGAATAAAAGTACCATTCAGTTATAAATCAAAGCATGTGTTTGACTAGCCTTTATTTCAATCAAAGCATAAGTGACTTCTCTTTTGACCTGCAGTTCTATTAAGCATCCATAAATCTATCATTATAGGATGGACATCATGCCACCTGAATAAATGATTTTAAATTGAAAACTTATAGTAGAATTTTGAATACATAACTTAAGTTATTTTAAGCTGAAAATTAAATCAATAAGCAAAGGCAATTAATTATGTTAGATATATTTTGAAAGCTTACGCAGTGCGGGCATCACCCTGAGAAGTTCCACGAGCTGCGTTCGTCGGTTGTCGCTTTGAACTATCAGTTTTGAAAAGATCCGATTAATCCCCATTTCCAAATAAACACGGAGTTCGTCTTCATCCTGGCTGGGTACTGATTCGTCCCCTTCCTCCGTACCTCGTTTCCAGTATTTAGTATGAACAATGTTGAAGCCTTCGGAGGAAAGGGACAAATTAGCGTGCAGCCACCGTGAAGACGAATTCGATGCGTGCATGGAAATGGGGATCAATCGGGTTTTTGCGAAATTTATAGTGCAAAGCGACAACCCACGGTCGCAACTCGCGCAATTTCTCAATTAATGAAATTGAATGGTTTTGTTCTAATTGAGAACTCGTCAGTATATTGCGTAATTTGCCACAGTCGGTGTTTGAAATAGGGAACATTGGCTTATAAATATTGAAATAATATTTTTACGCCACCGATATCTCGAACTAATCACAGTCTTAAGTTTTCTACCAGTGTATGCTTCTGGGTAACCTGTCTGTACAGAAAGAATCCTCAAGAAATTTGGAAGGTATAATGAATTGATGATTTGTGGCAGGAATCGGACTATATATAATCATTGTTGGGTCAGGTAGTAAAGGTACTGCATCAGTTAGACGTCAAACTTACTTATCGTTAACTTATAAAACATCTGCATATATATGTAGCGAGCCGAGCACAAACCGAGGCAAACTCGCTTAGGTGGTTTGGACTCGTTGACTGCGCTACCCTTGCTGCATATAATCAACTTTTCAGATCACATCCAAAATATGTTTTTTGTTAGCCTTTTTATCAAATAGAGCATATATATATATGTCTGTTTCGACTTAAAGTAAAGAAATTATAAGAATTTGATGCGACCGGGCTCATTCCGGAACACATTTTAAAGTTTTGTATTCATACAATGCTTTTCTCTTTCTACACGAAACACAATATTCTGTTGTATTCCATAGTAAGACGATTGGTTGCCGTTTATTAGATGGAGCCATTTCCAATCTTTCATTAAATTATGGACATTATGGCGTTTTGGGAATAGATATTAAATTGATATTTTGTGGCTGGTCTTTTATTCTATATATTTCGTTACTATAAAATTACCATTGCAGCAGGTTGCTTAATCAATTTATAAACTACACCAGTGTTAACCTTATTGAGACCTTGTCAAGTACTTATTAAAATTTGTTGCGACCAGAGTTCGAACGGGGCACATTTGTATAAGATTCTTGCATTTATCCACTGCGCCACACCTGCCTCATACTACACAAAATTTTCATTCATATTTTTGAAATACCTTAAATTAACTGGAACCTACTTAGCAATACATTCGACATACACTTCGAATTAGCCTTCCTTGATCTGTCATAACATTGTATTAATGCTATTTTGCAAGATTTTCATTATGTACATCTTATCAGTATAAACGCAACATTGCTTAAGGAAATAAGAAAAATTCACAAAGTAGACCGTTTTGACCTTATCGGATAATCGTCTTGTATTTGCAAGAACTTTTGGCGACCAGACTCGAACCAAGGCACATTTTTTATGTCTTTTACTCATTCATTCAATCTCCGTTGCCTTATTTTATGCACTACATTAGCTTTATATTTGAAAGCTTTTTTTTGATATCTTGGCATTTCTTTCGACTAAAAAACCTATTATTCATCCACATTCTTCCGTTATAGAATAAACCTAATGCTAACTTTGTACAAGTTATTTAATCGATGCTCTATGACAAGAATTTGATTACATACAAGCTGTCAATGTGAATTCAAAATAAGAACAAGTGGCAAATCGTCATCATCATGTAGATTGGGTTCGACCCTAATTCTACCACGTTAATTACTAGCCACAATTTGCATCATCCGGCCGGTTAGTTAGAAACATTATTTCAAAAGCGATTCCAAATAGATTTTAACCAAAGAAAAGATCAACCATAGGCCTAGTTTGGCGTATAAATAATAATTGCATTAAAATGTGCAATATGAGTGACGCAGTGAATTAATACAAGACACCTTATCAAATGTGCTGGTGTTCTAGTCCGGGTTACAATAAATAATGGCAGGTACCGGACTAGTTCTCTTTAAGAATGAAACCGGTCTACTAACTAAATTTCCTTTTCTAAATTATGCATGTTCAGGTTATACTGAAAATGTATAATTAATTAAAATAATCTCGTGAATAATCCATTTAATATCACTTCCCTATGTGCCATGGTGTCCGTTATATAATGCCAGACCTGAGGTTGAACGAAATGCTAAGCATAAATATGCGTTGGTGTATAAGGGGAAATTGCGTATAGTTTATATAAAGTGTGGCGTAGTGGATAAATGCAAGAATTCTTAGAAAACGTTCTCCATTTCGAGACTGCGTCACGGAGAATTCTGGCATGCTTCTGGCGAGTTCTCAATTAGATCAAATGTGGTATTCTTTAAGAAGTAGATTTTCTACCTAAGACAGCTTTGGTATTGTGCATAAAACGTATATGTGATTAAAATCCTGTTCTAAAACATCACGGCCACACACCGCACACACACACATATATATATGCGCTATATATCCATATATCTCTCATATATATATATATATATGTTGTCGAGATAGAAAGAAAACAGATGAATCATCAGTATATACGAAACGCATACGTACATGAAAGTATACATTATGTCCATGCTGAGTTTGATGTATCCATGTTATTATGTAATAAATATTTAATACGTAATTTTGTATTTATTAATTCTCCGCAAGCAAGACTATATTAGCCTGGAAGTTGTTCGAAGCATATAAAGTATAATTATTAATAGAAGTAGAGCACTTTTGGCGCACAAATTATTCGTGAAGTTTACATCAAATGCTAAATTGTAGTCTTTTAAATTGTTCACAGTATTCAATATCTCCATGAATTTATTTAAAAATTATTAATTTGGAACAATTGTGTGGTCAAGCAACTCAGTCACAAAATCCAAAACCATATAACAATGAAAACACATTAGTAAACAACTGCTTTGCAGCATAATTTGGATAATTTAGCTTTAATTTGTAATGAAAATTATATGAAAGTTTGTGTAAATATTGCGTATTGAACTCACTGAATCAAAGTTTCCTGGATATGGCATTGCTGATTGAATATTAATTGCGTTCTCTTGATTCATATACACCCAAATTTGCCACGGAAATGCGCGTTTAAGCATTATCGGTGGAGCCTTGTTAAATACAACAACGTCGGCATATTTAAACGCTTCTTTATCGTGAAAGATTTCGCACAGGCAAAGCTCGGATTGTGACCACCGCTGCCATGGGTACCCCCAGTAGTACAGGATTCGTGGCGGCTTGAAAAAAATAAAAAAATAAAACAAAAGTGAAATAGAGGTCATAATAACTCTTGGAATATTCTATCAAAATATATTAGTTTTTAAAAGCGGCGAATTTCACATAGTTAAACTATCGACCCAATTGTTGTTAAGAGTTTAAAAGGACTTGACGTTATTGCCTGCAATTACCAACCAAACGTTAGAAAACAATTCTCTTGTCAACAAAATGCTATTTCTATTCACGTTAACTGATAAAATATGAATAAAATTATTCCAACTGACGATATTTATGTGGAGAAAGATGCAATAATTTCATTCTCTATCAGGCGCTGAATTTTCTGCTCGACTGATTGAGACAATTTTAATTATTTCTGAATTCTGTAGGTAAAACTTTAATAAACGTATTATTCATGAGTCAATGAATTATAATTTTCTGTTCCCATAAGCGAGTGATAAATGAATCGAATTATTCCCGTGTGAAATACTTGTGTTAATTAAATATTATAGTAGCTTGCAAACTTTTCATTTAATGTCGAAATACGTAATTTGATTTGAATATATGACTGTGAAAGCGAACCACTATTTTTTTCTTATTGTAAATAAATTAAAATATAGCTCCATCGTAAAAATTTTATGCTTAATGAACTGCACGTAATTGAGTCTTTAAAAAGTGATGCATTTAATGCCAAAAAACCATTCAGGTATGAATTATATTGTCGTCTCCAGCCGAGCACTAATCGATCAATGCGTATAAACATATAAATAGGGGTTTTACTCTTTGTTGATTTATATGTTTAGAAAATAGAAAAATGGTTAGGCGCTTGCGAACGGCACAGCTGGTGTACAACTACTTAAAAGGGGTCGGAATAATTACTATTTCCTGATGAAAAATAATAACTCAGAATGAATGGAGTGCTTCAACGACATATTATTTTCTGTTCATGCTAGCTGGTTAAATAGGAATCGAAAGATTCCCATGTACGAATTTTATGTTTCATAAACTTGCTATTATTTTTCGCTTGCAAACGATGCATTTAATTTGAAACTGCATCGAAGGATTTTAATTTCTTCACGTCAACTACCAATCAATAATTTTTCAGTTTATGCGTCATTCGTCGACCAAATATTGTTCCTGTTCCAGCCAGCTGCTTCTAAGCGAAACAAAATATGCTCATGAAAATTATTAGGTTAAGACACTGTAAATATGCCAAAAGCCTGCAATTGATAGATTAAATATCAGACCACACTATGAAGTTGGAAATAAATTAACGTCTCGTTAGAGCATAGTTTGTCAGTAGCAACAATATTAAATTTTGTATTCCTGCAAGCAAGTGATAAAGGAAAAAATATTACCGTGTAGAATGTTTATGTTTAGAAAACTGAACATTTCTTCAAAGCTATCAATCGACACATTATTTGTTGAAATGCTTAACATCTCCAGCTGACCGAAAAAATGTTAGTATAAAATTCATGCTTAAATAATAAAACCTCAAAACTATGGTAAAATAAATAAAAGGTCCAGTATAAGATTTTCGGTTCAAAAAATTCTTTTTTAATAATTTGCAAACCATGCCAATTCTGACCAATGTCATCATTTGATATAAAAAACATTGACGAGTCCATAAAAACATTTATTTAATGTGAAATGCATGTTTTCGACAATATTCGGAATTCTGTGATAGCTTGAAGCTAATGAGTGAATTAAAATTTCCCAAATAAGATTTTTATGTTTAGGAAAGTAAACGGCCTTTAGTACTTGCAAACGGCGCTACTTCTGGCCTGGTTAAAAATAGAATATGCAAAATATCAACGTCCTTATAAAATCAGTCAGTAAATAAAATAAATAACATATTTTTAATGTCAGGAAACAAAACGGCCGTTTTTGAACAAAATATTTCGGCTGCCTTTATCGGCAACCTTCTTCAGATGGTCCATCCCCACCAGTTTTACAAAACAAACTAATGAAGCAAGCACGATATTTCCTCTGGCCATATTATTTGTATTTCGGATTGATCTTTCACTAGATAGTTGCGTGTCACACGCGTAAGTGTGCATTTCTGTAAGTGTTATGTGCATCTAACTAAGTGAGACTAGAGTGGCTGCATAAGAATTTATCATTTGCATGTGTTAGACTATTTAAACAATAATTGTATGCGCGCGTGGTGCTAACAGTTTTTTACACCAAGTTTGCGACCTGGAAATATACACAAATTCTATTGTATCTAACGAGTTGTCGGATTGACGCGTTTCGAACTTCCGTGATCATCGTCAGAGTACGACAGCAAAATGAATAGCGAGGTTCAAACCGCATTGCATATATATGGAAAGCAAAATAAGTTATGCTTCACCTACATCTAGTTGTATCCTATACATTGAACTAGACTGGAAATGTCGGCGGCATTATTTCTACACAGTCACGAACATTAACTGTTTGCAGCTTTCACAAAATATACAAATAGGTACCCTATTAAAGCAATAATTAATTGCATTGGTGGTAACAATTCTTAACTAGAATTGCCTTCAAATGTTGTGGTGGGGGGTTGGACTAATGATTCAGAAAGACTAGTCATGAACTCATGCTTTGTAAGAGATATGATTAGAAATAAAATTGACCAATGCATGCTTTAATTTTAAATTCGAATCTCTCAGGTTTTACTCAGGATAGGGTTGTTAATAGCAGTTATTATCATATCGTTAAATAGGCGCATGTCACGCATATGTATGTGTATGTGTATACATAACTGAAAAGATGCGGTTAAATATAATTTATACACATGTACGTACATCTAAATGAAACTGCTGTCAATAGACATTAATTTACCCTTTGCACGCGTCAGACTAATTATTAATTCTAAACATTTAAAATGCTGCTCTATTAGAATGATCTAATTACGTAGAGTAGGTGTGAAATACACAAAAATAAGCCTAAAAGTCACTAAGAGTTTTAAAATCAAATGAGTAGTTAAGGGTAAAATTTAGAAAGACTATATTGTCCATAATTGATTAGCCGCTAATTGAGTAATAAGCCAACTAATAAGTCAGTCTTTATCAGATGTTCTTAATATTTTACTGGAGCTAGCCATAGTTTCTAATTTATGCAATCGTCTTTACCTGCCATTAATTAATGCGGTATTCCAATTCGATTCCAACGATTCTTCAACTGCTGTTTCATTTATTTAATAATAATAATACTTCAATAATAATAATTCAATAATAAAATTGAATAATAAATAATATGGCGAGTGGAAATATCACGCTTGTTTCATTCGTTTGTTTTGTAAAACTGGTGATAATGGACCAACTGAAGAAGGCAGCCGAAATATGTTGTTCAAAATAGTAAACTACTGGAACAATAACGGCGTTAGTCAAAACGCAGATCAGGTAATTTCAATTAAATCAATTTCGCAAAAATTTTTTCCTTTAAAAAAACAGCCATTTTGACTCGCCAAGTGAGCTGCTATTTGCTAAATTTGACAATGAATTTGCAAAATATCGACGCCTTTAGCTAGCTAAATATAAGTCAGCTTCAAATACATAGGTCAACAGTATTCCGTATTTGATAATACAATTAACATTTGAATGAACAAAAATTTCCCATACACAATCTTTCAAATTAGGAAACAATAGGTTATGTAAAATATCAACATACGCAGCTAACTAATGATAAGTCCGTACGTAATACATGGGTCAGTAACATTCCATATTGATTACTGAAATCAACTAATGAATAAAAAATAATTTCCCGCACATTTTTTTTTAATTTAAGGAACAAAACTGCCTTTAGTTTCTTCTGGCCAATTTCAATATAGAGCGCGCTAAACATCGATGTCTATTTACAGATAAATCAATATGAAATACATGCGTCATTATTATGCCATATTTGTTACCTCAATCAGCTTATGAACAGATTAAAATTTTTCATATAAGGATTATAAACTAAGAAAACTGCATGCAAAATCTGACAAATTTCAACAAAAGGTAAGCAAAATATCGACGCTTGCAGCTATTCAAATATACGAGTTTTTAAATTTAGTAAACTGGACTGTATTTAGGAGATGCAATCAACGCATCTTTAAGCCAATTCAGAAATAGAATAAGCAAAATATCAACGTCTACAGCTATTCACATATATGTCAATTTGAAATACGTTCGCCAACAGTATTCCACGCTTATTACCGCAATCAACTGATGATTAAATTTTTATGCAGTCACGAACATTAACTGTTTGTAGTTTTCGCCATATACATATATATAGGCAATACAATTTAAAAATAATTGATTGCGCGGGTGGTGGTAACAATTCTTTAAATCAAATTTGTGAGCTTGAAGTAAACACCAATCCTCTGATGATGATCATGGAAGGTCGAAACGCGTCAGTGCGGTGCGACTGGCGGTAGTTTTGTTATTTTGTTCGAAGACTGGTTAAATACAATGAGATTGGTGTTTACTTGAAGCTCGCAAACTTGATTTAATGAATTTTTACCACCACCCGCGCAATCAATTATTGTTAAATTAAATTCCATAATCCTTACTGCAATAAATTGTGAAATGAATTAAAATTTCATTATTAAATTTTAAAATGTAAGAGACTTGACGGTATTTAGGATATGCACCGAATGCAACTTCTGGCCAATTTCAACAAATGGTATGGAAAATATCGAAGGCTAAATTCAGTGAAAGCTAAGCCAGTAAGCAATTCAGGCGTAAATAATATTCCGTATTTGTGTTATGAATTAATTCATAAATGAATATAGATTTCCACTATATTCTTTTTTTTAAAGTAGGATACTGAACTGTTTTAAGGAGCTGATATTAACGCAAATTCTTTCCAATTCAAAAATTGGATAATCAAATTATCAACGTCTGCGGCTTTTAAAAGATTTGCCAATACGAAATACATTTGCGAACTGTTTTCCACATTTATTACTGAAATGAATTGATGAATTAATTACAACTTCCAATATATGCTTTTTCAAATCGGGAATCTGAACTGTATTAACATGCAATAGCCGAATATTCTGGCCAGTTTAAAAATTGGAAATGGAAAATAACGAGGTGTGCAGCTATCAAAAATTAAGTCCAAACGACATACATTCATCAACAGTATTTTATAACTTTTATTTCAATTTATTGTGAAATGAATTTAAATTTCCGGTTCAAGTTTTTTAAATGTAGGAAACTTGACAGTATGTATGTATTCAACTTCTGGCCAATTTTAGCATAGGATATACAAAATATCAAAGACTGAATTCAGTAAAAACTAAGTCAGTATGAAATTCATGCGTAAATAATATTCCGTAATTGTTTAGCAGTTCATTCATAAATGATTATAAATTTCCAATATATGCTTCTTCAAATGATGCAACTAAACGGTATTTATGGGATGCAATTGTCGCAGATTCTGGCGAAATCAAAAATATGATGAGCAAAATATGGAGGTCTACAGCTTTAAAAACATAAGTTGGAATGAAATGCATGCATCGACAGTATTTCATAATGTTAACATCAATAGATTCTTCAATTAATTAAAATTTTCATAATAAGTTTATTAGATTAGGAAACGGTACAGTATTTTTGAAATACGAAGGA
The DNA here is from genome assembly GCA_029291075.1 of Eudiplozoon nipponicum. Classification (NCBI taxonomy): domain Eukaryota; kingdom Metazoa; phylum Platyhelminthes; class Monogenea; order Mazocraeidea; family Diplozoidae; genus Eudiplozoon; species Eudiplozoon nipponicum. Next base: position 13,728 of record JAQBSW010010421.1, read on the forward strand.
CATATCTTCTAACTAATTTCGTCATGGACTATGAAGAATATCGATGTCTGTACCTACAGAAATATAAGTGAGCCTGAACGGAATGCGCCAAGGATATTCCATATTTTGGTACTCCCTTTTAAGGGCAATTGGATAATTATCCCTAATAATATTTTATGTTTAAATAAAATTAGTGTTTACAAAATCCAAGTGGTGTTTCTTCTGTCCATTTTCAGCATATCATACGGGAATCCTCGATATCAGCATCTCCCCAATAAAAATCCTGTACGAAATGCTTGCATCTACAATATTCCATATTATGATACTGCAATTAGCAGATTATTATAATTCAACGTCCCATGCAAGATTTTTAAATTTAGCCAGCTTGAGTGTTCAGAACATGCGAACGATGTGATTTATGTCGAAATTCGTCATGGGATATGACATACGTCGCCGTCTTTGAACCTCCAATTATAGGTCAGTATTAACTGCATGCTTCAACAATATTCCATATTCTGTCACTACAAGTATCTGATAAATGGAAAAATATCCCTAGTAAAAATTCACGTGTAGAAAACTGAAAGTATTAAGAACTCGCAATCGATGCTTCTTGTGTTTAGTTTCTGCATATGATATGGAAAACATTGACATCTGTATCTTTCCAATAATTCGTTTATATGAATTGCTTGCGTCAGTAATATCCATATTATCTTACTCGAAGAAGCTGAAAAATGATGCAAACTTAACCATGCAAGATTTTTAAGCCTGAGAAATCGCACATGGTTTAGAATTTTAAAGCTATTCTTTTTCGATAAAACTTTCTTATCTTGGCAATAGTAAGTTCATGCATGAACAATATTCTATGTATAATTTTGTTAAGAACAAATGTGTAAATTAAATGATTTTTAGGAAATTCTTGTATTTTGAAAATTGGAAATTTTTGCGGACTTGCATACGATGTTTTGTTCTACAACTTTCGTCACGGGATGTGTAAATGCTAACGTTCCTAATTTCAGAATTTTAGTCAATATGCAATACATGCGTCAATAATATTCTACGTTCTATAAATAAAATATAAAAATGACGAATCAAAAGTTTATAAATGTGGAAAATTTTGTGGTTCTGAATTTTGTTTTTCTTCCCAAATTCATCATCGTATTTGGAAATGTTTGGAAGTATATAGCTCTTCAACTGTTGGCCAATGTGAAATACATGTGCTAATATATTTTATACTCTTTTACAACAAGAAAAAATAGCAAGAAACAAAATTTTATTGAAGCACATATTTCACTATCATCATTTTATATAGAGCCGGGTACGTTAAAATTTTCATAACCCATGGACAGTTGGACATTCTACAATTTTCCAAACCCAAGAATCTGACGAAGACTATTTGAATCCTTTTAATAATTATGTTCATTAGTATAATATAAAGCATGTTTACGAATGCATTTTATACCGACTAATTTTTGTAATCATGGAGACGCCAAAATTGTTATAACCCAAGTGAAATTTAGTTACAAATTGCATAGAATATTGTCCAGTCTTCGCAACACAATAATCTTGCACGGGACATTTTAATTAGTCTTTGACTTGCTTTTAGTAAACAGTGTAAAATTTTAAACGATCCGTTTTTGTTCTCAGTGCTGTCCTTCTTGTTGTGGATTTGACCGCATTTTTCTTGTGCGGGACAATTGATAGCACTCATAGGTCCATTTTCAGATGATGTAATTTTGGCCTCAATCGATGGGTTCTCACTTGTCCCTTCTTCTTCAAGCCATCAATTAGCTGATTGTCTGAAAATGACGTTGGAACAAGATTTTCCATTGTTCTTTTTCCAAATTTTCGAACCCGAATTTCCAAACGATTCTTTTGTGTCGAAACGGGTAATAAACTTATCATCTATGGATCTCAAAGATAATGAAAAGAGAATGCTTAACCTGGGACTGAACACGGCTGTTCCTATAGAATACATACCTAAGAATGATATTATTACTGAGACAGTTAAAATCGCACAATTCCTCCCAGGAAAAGATAAAACTAAATTTGAATTGGATGTTGCCAAATTAGTGTTAGAACATAGGGAGGATAAATGTAAACAGAATTATGACTTAAAAAGATTGAGATCGAATTTGTTATCTAATAAGGTACTATGATTTAAAGCAGATAAAGGTGGAGCAACAGTGCTAATAAACCAGAGGGATTATGATGATAAGATGTACGTACAATTAAATAATAAATAAGTTTACCATAAAATAAATAAGGACACAATGGACAAATTACAAGGCGAGGTTAAAGCTCTAATTAATCAAATGATTGGATCTGGGGAATTGGATTCAGTACTTGGTAAATCATTAATATAAAGAGATTCACTCTCTCCCTGAGTGCATGATCTAGTAAAAATTCATAAACAAGATAATCCGCTTAGGTTAATTGTCAATGTCCAGAATTCTACAACTTATAAAATGTCCAAATTTCTGTGCCATAGAATAAGAAAATACACCTATTTTCTAGATTATACATTAAAGAATACTTATCACTTTACTGATATTATTAGTAAATATAAATTATTAGAGAATGATAAACTGGCAAGCCTGGATGTGGTATCTATGTATACGAACATTCCGGTACAGGTTGCATTAGAGTGTGTCCAACGTTGTTTAACGGAATACCCTGAAATTCTAGAAGGGAGTAAAATGATGTTAAGTAGCATTATGGAAATGTTTAAAATTTGTATGTCCTCTACATACTTTATATTTAGAAATGAATTCTACCTTCAAGTTAAAGGTGTTCCTAGAAAAAGAACAATGGAAAATCTTGTACCAACGTCATTTTCAGACAATCAGCTAATTGATGGCTTAAAGAAGAAGGGACAATTGAGAACCCATCAATAGAGGCCAAAAATTACATCATCTGAAAATGGACCTATGAGTGTAAAATTTTGTTTAGGCATGCATTTTTAAATTAACTTAGATACTCGGATGTGGAGTAATCAGGATTGTTTAAATTCCACGAGATATTAATTTAAAAGTGGTATAGTTTACAAGTTTTCTAAGCTGAAGTGTCTTATATGGGACACTTATATTCTCTTATTAATTTCGTGCAGTAACAGAATATAGAATATTATTGACGCCTGGATTTCATACGAGCTTTCATTTGTGGAGCTACAGAAAACAGAATTTTTATACCCCACGTTAAAAGTTAGACAGAAGAATTACTGTTATATATTCTAAACAGTGCCCAGTACTCTAAACTTAATAATTTTACATAGGAAAATTTTATCATGCTATCACTTACTTGTGAATGAACAGAAAATGCAGTTTGGGAATGCTTTCACATTGACTTATCTTTTAGAAATCGCTAGTCAATTTCAAAAAAATCATATTAATAATTTATTCTGAAGAAGCATCATTCATAATTTATTAATATTCTCAAGTTTTCTAAACTTTAGAATCCTGCATGGGACATTTTAATTAATTAATCAGGTGTTTCAGCTGGGAGAATATATAATATTTTCGATGCATTTACTTCATACTCGATGAATTTGGTAAACAGGAAGACTTTAAAATTTAATTTTCCATGAGGAAATTGGAAAGAATAGGCATCAGTTGTACAACAATGAGACTTATAAACTGAATAATCTTACATGGGCAAATTGAATCCACTTATCAATTGGTTAAGGACAGAATAATAAAAAATATTGCACTTTTAGAGCCGGATACGAAAAAATTAATCAAATTACATTCGAATTCTTGTAGAAGAAGCGTCGTTTAAAATTCAGCCAATTATGAATTCTAAAGGGGACATTTTAATTCATTTGTCACTTCTTTGCAGCAACAGGTAATTAAATAATGTTAAAGCATGTATTTCAAATTTACTAAATATCGTGAAATAGAGACATTATACTTTGCCTATCCTAATATAAGTTAGGACATGAGATTTATCGTTTTCAATTCCTGAAAATTATCAAGTTTCCTAACACTAAGAATCATATGAAATAAAGACATTATATTTTGCCTATCCTAATATAAGTTAGAACATAAGATTTATCGTTTTCAATTCCTGAACATTATCAAGTTTCCTAACACTAAGAATCATACATTGGCATATTGATTAATTTATTAGTTATTTGCGGTAACAGGTAATAAAATATTTTAAACCATAAATTTTCTACTCACTAATAATTTTATAATGTAAGAACGTGAATTTTCTAATAATTCCCTGAGGACAAAAGATAGAAATACAATCGTTTGTAATTCCTGAACATTGTCCACATTTCTTAACTTCAAATACCTATTAAGGAAATTTGATTACATTTCTCAGTTATTTACAGTAATCGAATTTGGGAAAAAAATGATGAAGCATGCATTTCATAAGCACTAATTATTGTAATAATGGAGACGTCAAAAGTTCCGCTCTAACGACCAATTAATGCAGAAGGAATGTCGTTTGCAAATCCATGAAATTGTCAAATTTTATAAATTCAAGAATTCTACATGGGACATTTATATTCATTATCAGTTTATTTGGAGTAACAAAATATACAATATTGATGGGACATTCATTTCATAATCACTAATTACTGTTTAGTTGGAGACGTCAAAATAACATTTCCAATAACCAAATAAGATAGAAGGATTGTCGTTTGCAAGTACTTGACATTGTATAATTTAACAAATTTATGCATCCCACAAGGGAGGTTTAATTTCATTCATTCGTTTTTATGTGTAGCAGAATATGAAATGGGGACGAGACATGCATTTCAAAATCACTAATTATTGTAGAGTTGGAGACGTCGAAACTTAATTTTCAATGACAAATTCTTACTGAAGAAATATGGACTTCCAATCAGGGACATCGTCTAATTTTCTAAATTTAAGAATCCTATATGGGACACTTTATTTCTTTTATCATTTTTTTAGTAACAGTATATAAAATATTAGTGAGACATGCTTTCCTACTCACTTATTTATGTAGATTTGTAGATGTCTAATTTTAATCTCTAAAGGGCAATTTAGACTGAAGGGATGTCGTTTGCAATTACTGTAAATATTAAAATTTGACAAATTAATAAATCCCACATGAGACGTTTAATTTGATTTATACGTTTCTTGGAGTAACAGATTATGAAATATTGGTGAGCATGTATTTCATAATCTCTAATTATTGTAGAGTTGAAGGCATCAACATTTAATTTTTAATGACCAATTTAAACAGAATGAGTGTCGTTTGGAATTCCTGGATATTATCCAATTTTCTAAATTTTGGAGTCCAACATTACACATTTCATTTCATGAATTGTATACATTGTATTCATTTCAAATTTGGAGAAGCCAAAATTTAAATTCCAATGAGGAATTTATGCAGGAGAATTGCCGTTTGCGATGACTAAGCTTTGCTCAATTTTCTAAACTTCCGATCCAAAAATGGGACATTATTTTCGTATAAAAGTTACATGCGGTAACAGAATATGCAATATTGTTGAGACATGCATTTTATACCGCATAAATCTTTAGAGATGAAAATGTAAACATTGTAATTTCCTATGAGGAATTATAAAAACGAAGTTTCGTTTACAAATCCTGCGCATTATTCCGTCTTCTAAACACAAAAATACTTATTGATATATTTCAATTTATCTAACAATTACTTGCAGTAACAAAATATGGAATATCGTTGATAAAATAATTACATATAATTATTTTTTTCGAGATTACGATGATAAAATTTGATATTCAGGAGGAATTTAGTGAAAATAATTTCGATTAAATACCTTCGGCATTGGTAAGTTTCCGAAATTTACGAATAATAATTATGATATAGGAATAATTCTTCCATTTACTTGCAATAACAAAGACATGCATTAAATAATCAATAATAATTCTATAAATGGTGATGATAAAATTCATATTCCTAAGAGGAAGATAGAAAAACGAAGTGCTGTGCATTGCTCCAAATACTAAGCGTGATATTTGACATCTAAAAATTTCTTACAGTAATGGATAATATGATATTGTTGAGACATACATTAAAATCTGAATACATTTTGTAGAGATGGCGATGTTAACATTTTGAATTTATTAGAGGTATTTACAGAAAAGAAGCATAGTTTGCAAATCATGGGCAATGCTACGTTTCATTTACCAGTTATTTGTGGTAAAAGAATGTTGAATATTGTTGAGAAATGCAGTTCAAATTCAAAACATTGTAGTAACGGATAATACAATAGAGCAGAGACATGCATTTCATACTGAATATATATTTAATAGACGGAGATGTTGAAATTTGAAATTTCTGAGAAATATAGAGAAAAATAGCTTCGTTTGCTAATCCTGAGCATTGATCCGTTTTCTAAATTTAAGAGAAAAACGCGTTTTTTTAATCTATCCGCTTTTAGACGTGACCGGATATTGAATATTGTTTAGAGATGAATTACTTATTCATTCAATTTTTTAGCGGATGGCTTGTTAAGATTTAAAATTTCTGTGAAAAATTTTGACATTAAAGCGTCTTACGCTATTGAGATATATGAATTCATTAACCAGGTTCTAGTTGTAAAAGTAAATGAAATAATTGTGAGAAACGCATTTAGTAATCAAATTTTTTTTAGAGTTTGTCATAGTAACATTTAAATTACTATGAGCAGTTTAGAAAAACAAAGCATCGTTGGCAAATCATTGGCGTTGTTCCGTATCCTAAGCTTATGAATTCAATTTATGTATATAAGAAATTCATCTACCAGTTTCTAGTGGTAACAGAATATGGAATATATTGGGAAATGCATTTAATAATCAATAAAGTGGTGGTAACATATTAAAATAGAATGAGTATTTCAGAAAAAAGCAGCATCTTTTGCAAATCCCGAGAATTGTTCCGTTTCCTAAACTTAATAAAACTAATCGAGATGTATGATTTCCTTTAACATTTACATGTGGTTACGGAATGCACAATATTGCTGAGACATTAATTTCATAATGAATACATTTTTAAGAGATGGAGATGTTAAAACTTGAAATTCCTACAAGAAACTTAGAGAAAATTAGCTTCGTTATCAAATCCTTGGCATTGATCCGTTTTCTAAACTTAAGAATACTATTTTGTATACTATTTTGTATACTATTTTGTTCATCTGCCTGTTACTTGCCGTAACAGAATATGGAATATTTTAAGACATACATTTCATGCTATATATATTTTGAGATAAAGAGTTAACGTTATGAGTTTAAATGAAGAATTTAGGCAAAAGAAGTGTCGTTTGCAGTCTCTCAGCATTTTTTCGTTTCTTAAACTTAAGAAAAATAATCGAGATACATGAATTTGTTTAACAGTTACTTGCAGTAGCGGAATGTACGATATTGCTGAGATATGCTTTTCATGCTGAATAACTTTTTAAAAGATGGAGATGTTAGCATTTGAAATTCATAAAAGGAATTTTGGGAATAAAGCGTTTTTTGCAAGTCCAGGACTTATACTAGCTTGCATATATATAGAATTCTTGCAGTTACATGCGGTAACCGAATATGAAATATTTTTCGGACATGCATTTAATATTCAAAACATTTTATAGAGATGCAAGTATGTATTAGGTGTTGCGAACCTATAAACAAATTAGTTCAGTTGTGACCAGAAGGATAAACCAAAGGCAGCATTAACGGAAAGTATAATCTCATGCACATTCGTTTCGTGCTTACTGGTGACTCATCAGTACCATCCTATTATCCCACATTCCTTACCAAAATATATAGTGGTTAAAGGGCGTAATACCGGCTCCTACTGATGAGTCGCCAGTAAGCACGAAACGAATGTGCATGAGATTATACTTTCCGTTCATGCTGCCTTTGGTTTGTCCTTCTGGTCACAACTGAACTAATTTGTTTACTAGGTTCGCAACACCTAATACATACTTGCATATATATTAGTTCTTCGCAACAAACAGTATTAAATTTTATAGAGGTGGTGATGTTAACATTTGAAATTCATTTACATTTTCTGCTAATTATTCAGTATTATAAACTAATATATTCTATTTAGGATATATTATTTCATTTTTCTGGTTCTTCCAGTAAGATAACATGCAATATTGTTGACATTTGCGCTAAATGCTAGCTAATAATGGAGAGCTTATATTTTAAAGCCATTTTTATTACATGTGACCTTGTATTCATATATAAATTTTCTGCGATAAAAGAATGTCCATTAATTTCGACGCGTGTATTTCATAGGGACAAATTTTTCGAGAGCTGGTTTGTGTCAATGTCTTTATATGCATGATAAAATAAGCAAATGAAATATATTGTGCAATTTATTAAAACAACTCTTTTTTTGCTGAACATAATAATATTTGCATAAGACATTCTTTAGCATTTATTAATGTTATACAATAGCTAAATTTAAAGTACTGATTTAGCGTGTATTTCATACTAATTATATTTTGAATCGTTTTAGATGGTTACATTCATTTTCGCATACGATGAATTTCATCAGAGGATGCATCTTTTAAAATTAAAAAAATATTTCTATAATTTTTTAAACAATTTTATTACATAGGACATTTTATTCATTTATAAATTTACTCTGGCAAGAAATTGCAAAGTTTTGCTGACCTAAGCAACCTGCAGTTACTTAGTGCTTGTGAGCTGGTGACGGCAGTATTTTGCTTATCCACGATGAAAATGTTGAGATGAATTATCGTTGGATAGTTACACTGAATAATTCTTTTTTAAATTATCAATATTCTGCAGTAAGCTAATATAAAATATTGATATTGCAGGCGCACTGGCAAAGTTTTGTAATGATATACCAGGCAACATTTACCATATACCATGATGAAATTGAACAGACGGTGGATCGTTTTCAAATCCGGAATATTCTCTTATTTCGCAAATTTAAGAACCGTCCACGGAATGTTTTATTCACTTACTATTTTCTCGCAGTAACACAATATCTATCATAGTACCCTTTCCATGTGCAAAAATAAAACGAAATTTTATCATATACAAGAACCGCTTCTTTCGTATTTTCTTCTCAAGTATCTACAAATGAACATCTCTTTATTGATAAATGGAAAAGCAAAACAAGATAGAAAGCCGTCTACCTGAACATCGCATTCAAGGGGGATGCAGTTTCCCGAATAATATTAAAGAATTTTAAAAGATCCATTTTTGTGCTCAGTGCTGTCCTTCTTGTTGTGGATTTGACCGCATTTTTCTTGTGCGGGACAATTGATAGCACTCATAGGTCCATTTTCAGATGATGTAATTTTTGGCCTCAATTGATGGGTTCTCACTTGTCCCTTCTTCTTTAAGCCATCAATTAGCTGATTGTCTGAAAATGACGTTGGAACAAGATTTTCCATTGTTCTTTTTCCAAATTTTCGAACCCGAATTTCCAGGTTCATCTTCAGGGTCGACACAATACGCACAGGAGTAAAACACAACTTGTGGCAAATGTGGTATCCTCATTCAAGACAGATATATTTATATTTATTTTAATTCCAAATGTATTTTTAATTGTCTTCCTAATATCCGGTCTTCATACCTAGTCTCTAATACTCAAATGTATACAAAAAACTTAGCCTTGTCCCCCTCCGCGCACACAACCACCTATAAACATGTGTATTTTACTAAAGTGACATTTTATTGAATAACTATAAGCACACCTAATGGATTGACATACACGCCAATCCATGATGTTTATATTTAATTTCTGTTCCGGACGCATAGAAAGATCAACAAAATTTTGATTTCAATCCTGCAGTAATCCTCACATGCCCCCAGTTTACCTAATCCCATCCAGCTTGCAATCGGTTATAGACCGAGAGAGAGGTTAATAAAACTGTTGAAAGAATGTATAGTATTATTATCGTTTTGACCGAATACGGAGTCTACACTAACTAAATCGCCTCTCAACCAAATACACAATAATACTCATATCCTGTATAAATTAGTTTCTTCATCAAAATATCTGTGTCGAAATCATGTATATATGTATATAATAAATTAGTATTATTTTATATATATATATATATATTTAAATTTTATTTACTTAATTATAATTATATATATATATATATATACTAACTCACTTCTTATAAAAACATCCATTTATATATAATTCAACACGCTATATATTATGTATATATAGATAAGCATGTAAGTAATTCACTATATATTATTTATATATAGATAAGCATGTAAGCATCCATGTGGGTTCTTCCTACATCTTTAATATATATCTATATATCCATCATATATATATACATATATACGTGTATACACCATATATATATAATATGAATATCATACAAGCAACACTGTGAGTCCCTCAACGGATAAATTATATCAGTCAAAACGCTTTTGATAATAATCTCCTACATATATCTTGTGAATATCTAAATAAGCATTTAAGCAACCATGTGAGTTCACCCCACATCTTAAATGAATATTTAGAATCCTTCATATATATATATATATGTATATATATATATGTCTCTGCGTAATATGTATGTATATATAACTATATACTTATTTATAATTATATATAACCACATCTTATAAAAACATCCATTTATATATAC
>JAQBSW010010422.1:0-24277 GCA_029291075.1 Eudiplozoon nipponicum
TGCAATAATTAATCAACACAACTATATTAAAAATTAACAAAATTCGCAAAATAAAACCTAAATAGTCTACATGTCCACGAAATTCAGAACTAACCTCAAAGTCAATAACTACTCCGAAAGAAATTTACAGCACAACATCAGAGCCTTATTTTTCTTCATCTACGAAACCGTAGAAAAGAAGATATGATTTTGCGCATATTGGCGCGACCAGAAATCTGGTGCTTCCTATTAGCGCAATGTGAACAATGATTTCATTAGGAGGGCTGGAGGCAAAAAATAACTATTAAATAACACCACTGTTCATATATAGAATGTAATTTAAATTTGGGATGAACGCGAAGCAAACTAAAACGAATCTCCGAATTATTCAGTTTGTGTTAGCTACAGCCACGGACAATGCATACTTATTTTTTTTAAATATACCCAAATGATTAAAACAAAAAAATATTTCTGGCTTTGAAAAGTATTCGAATTATGCCACGCTTTACGGCGCATCCTAGTAGCGCATTAGTTATCATATGAAAACAGTTTAACGCAAAAAAGAAACAAACAACTTAAATTTTAAATGTGCACCCTTTTTGCCTGCAAACAATTTCATAAGCACAAATGCACTAATTCGGATAACACGTTCGATTTGACAGACGTAGACCAATCACACAAATCCAGTTACGAAGTCAATTAATATTAATTAAACGACACCCAATAAATAGCAATGCAATTATATTTGTTCCGCATTCACGACACCCTTCAAACGAAAATCTAATCAGTCCGAAGCTGGATTTGATGAACATCTAACGTTTAAAATACTAATGAAATCTTCCTTCTTCAAGAAAAACTTCAATATGAAGCTGTATTTACGCGCATTTTGGCGCTACCAGGTTTCCAGTGCTTCCTATCAGCGCAATAGAAAATTTTAATCTTATATGTTGAATGAAAGGAACAGATAAAAAGAAGTAAAGCGAACAGAACCTCACGTCACGAAACATTCCGACTAAAATGCAGCACAGGAGAAGCAGCGCCTTCAAATAACGACGGTTACGATGCCTCCTACAAGCGCACCGTTTCATACCGATATAAAGTGCAACGAAGTCATGTTCCTCTATTTTCATCATTTAAAAGATGACAAGCCAACATAAGGTAATGGGAAATGTCTTGTGATCGTAGTAATTGAAATAGTTATGTCACATTTCACAAACTCGTCTTGAAAATTCATTGAAAACAAAAATATATATTAAGCACATACACAGTAATATGCGTAGACCACACTAGACACGACTGGCATGTGCGTTACACAGAAAGCAGCTCTCAAATACCCACATCCTGAACACAAAATTATCAGCTATGCGTCTTAAACGTTACATATCTTCAACCAAAACAGGACAATACTAGCCAAAATTCCGCGGTAACCACCTAGTGAATGCTGGAGCAAAACCAGACATTGAAACATAAAAATTTGTGGTGATTACTAGCGATCGACAGATCAATCGATAGCGAATCAACAGTACATATTGCGTTCTTATGACACCTAGTTTCGCCCCAGGCTCTTAAAGACGCATGTAGTAGTCTAAATGTCCATGAAATTCAAAAATAACCTGTCAAGAACTACACCGAAAGAAATTTACAGCACAACATCAAAGCCTAATTTTTCTTCATCTACGAAACCGTAGAAACGAAAATATTATTTTGCGCATATTGGCGCGACCAGAAATCTGGTGCTTCCTATTAGCGCAATGTGAACAATGATTTCATTAGGAGGGCTCGAGGCAAAAATAACTCGATTAAATTAACACCACTGGTAAAAAATAGAACGTAATTTAAATTGGGGATGAAAGCGAAGCAAACTAAAACGTATCTCCGAATTATTCAGTTTGTGTTAGCTGCAACCACGGACAATGCATACTTAAAGACGCATGTAGTAGTCTAGATGTCCATGAAATTCAAAAATAACCTCAAAGTCAATAACTAATACAAAAAGAAATTTACAGCACAACATCAAAGCCTTATTTTTCGTCATGTACGAAACCGTAGAAATTAAGATATTATTTTGCGTATATTGGCGCGACCAGAAATCTGGTGCTTCCTATTAGCGCAATGTGAACAATGATTTCATAAGCAGGGCTCGGGGTAAAAATAACTAGAGTAAATTAACACCACTGGTAATATAGAAAGTGTTTAAATTGGGGATGAAAGCGAAACAAGCGAAAACTAAACTCCGAAAGAATAGATACGGCGCATTCACGACGCTCTTCAAACCAGAATCTAATTAGTCAGAAGCTGGATTTGATGTACACCTAACGTTTACAATAAAAATTAAATCTTCCTTCTTCAAGAAAAATTTGAATATGAAGCTGTATTAACGCGCATTTTGGCGCTACCAGGTTTCCAGTGCTTCCTATCAGCGCAATAGAAAATTTAAATCTTATGTGTTGAATGAAAGGAACAGATAAAAAGAAGTAAAGCGAACAGAACTTCACGTAATGAAACATTCCGACTAAAATGCAGCACAGTAGAAACAGCGCCTTCAAATAACGACGGTTACGATGCCTCCTACAAGCGCACCGTTTCATACCGATATAAAGTGCAACGAAGACATGTTCCTCTATTTTCATCATTATAAAGTAACACACCAAAGTAAGGTACTGGGAAATGTCTTGTGATCATAGCAATTGAAATAGTTGTCATATTTCACACGTCTTTAAAATTTATTTTTAAAAAAGATATATAAAAAGCATATACACAGTAAAATGCGTAGACCACACTAGACACCACTGGCATGTACGTTAGAAAGAAAGCAGTTCTCAAATACCTATTTCTATAACACAAAATTATAAACTATGCATATTAAACGTCACATATCTTCACCCAAAACAGGATAATACTAGCCAAAATTCCGCGGTAACCACCTAGTGAATGCTGGAGCAAAACCAGACATTAAAACATTTGACCAAATAAAATTTGTGGTGATTACTAGCGATCGACGGATCAATCGATAGCGAATCAGCAATAAATATTGCGTACTAATGACACCTAGAGTTTCGCCCCAGGCTCTTAAAGACGCATGTAGTACAAAAGCCCACTTCACGTACAGAAATACATCCAGGCAATGTTGTTCAGCAGAATACCAATTATTCCTTCACCGATAGACTTATCGACGAAGAAAAAATGTGGCATCAATTAGGCTCTCGGGAATTTGCCGAGAAATTTGATAGTGCAATAATTAATCAACACAACTATATTAAAAATTCACAAAATTCGCAATATAAATAACCTAAAAAGTAGTCTACATGTCCACGAAATTCAGAACTAACCTCATAGTCAATAACTACTCCAAAAGAAATTTACAGCACAACATCAGAGCTCCATTTTTCTTCATCTACGAAACCGTAGAAACGAAGATATTATTTTGCGCATATTGGCGCGACCAGAAATCTGGTGCTTCCTATTAGCGCAATGTGAAAAATGATTTCATTAGGAGGGCTCGAGGCAAAAAATAACTCGATTAAATTAACACCACTGGTAATATATAGAAAGTAATTTAAATTGGGGATGAAAGCGAAGCAAGCGAAAACTAAACTCCGAAAGAATAGATACGGCGCATTCACGACGCCCTTCAAACCAAAATCTAATTAGTCAGAAGCTGGATTTGATGACCATCTAACGTTTACAATAAAAATTAAATCTTCCTTCTTCAAAAAGGCTTGAATATGAAGCTGTATTTACGCGCATTTTGGCGCTACCAGATTTCCAGTGCTTCCTATCAGCGCAAAAGAAAATTCTAATCTAATATGTTGAATGAAAGGAACAGATAAAAATGAAGTAAAGAGAACAGAACTTCACGTCATGAAACATTCCGACTAAAATGCAGCACAGGAGAAACAGCGCCTTCAAATAACGACGGTTGCGATGCCTCCTACAAGCGTACCGTTTCGTACCCAGATATAAAGTGCAACGAAGTCATGTTCCTTTATTTTCATCATTGCACAGAAGCAACACACCAAAATAAGGTAATGGGAAATGTCTTGTGATCATAGTAATTGAAATAGTTGTCATATTTCACAAGCCCGTCTGGAAAATTCATTGAAAACAAAAATATATATAAAGCACATACACGGTCACATGCGTAGACCACACGAGACACGACTGTCAGCAGGTCTCAAATACGCACTTCTAGAACACTAATATAAATTATGCGGCTTAAATGTCACATACCTTCAACCAAAACAGGACAATACTTGCCAAAATTCCGCGGTAACCACCTAGTGAATGCTGGAGCCAAACCAGACATTAAAACATTTGACCACATAAAATTTGTGGTGATTACTAGCGATCGACAGATCGATCGATAGCGAATCAACAGTACATATTGCGTTCTTATGACACCTAGAGTTTCGCACCAGGCTCTTAAAGACGCATGTAGTACAAAAGCCCACTTCACGCACAGAAATACATCCAGGCAATGTTGTTCAGCAGAATATTAATTATTCCTTCACCGATAGACTTATCGACGAAGAAAAAATGTTGCACCAATTAGGCTCTCGGGAATTTGCCGAGAAATTTGATAGTGCAATAATTAATCAGCACAACTATATTAAAAATTAACAAAATTCGCAAAAACCTAAATAGTCTACATGTCCACGAAATTCAGAACTAACCTCAAAGTCAATAACTACTCCGAAAGAAATTTACAGCACAACATCAGAGCCTAATTTTTCTTCATCTACGAAACCGTAGAAACGAAGATATGATTTTGCGCATATTGGCGCGACCAGAAATCTGGTGCTTCCTATTAGCGCAATGTGAACAATGATTTCATTAGGAGGGCTGGAGACAAAAAATAACTCGATTAAATTAACACCACTGTTAATATATAGAATGTAATTTAAATTTGGGATGAACGCGAAGCAAACTAAAACGAAACTCCGAAAGAATAGATTCAGCCAAACACATTGGTATTGATTTTTCAAATCCCTAGACTTCACCCCACACCTTACGCACACTATTTTCAAACTCTGCAAATGGGCCCGTGTGATCTGTTTTAAGACTAACCCCATTCTCCAACTCACGCTATTCAAGGTCTACGTTCTGCCACTCATTTCATACGCCAGCGAATTATACTGCCCTCTCACCCTCGCCTCCTCGTATACTATCGAACAGATATCCTCCAGATTTCTAAAGCGTCTTCCCACTAAGCCAAAATGATGCGGAACGCCTACTCCTGGCAAATCTTCTATCGCTTTGGTTTCCCCGTCACCGAGTTATTTCTTTTATCCATAAGATCACACCTTTCTTACTACTCTCCAAATTTGCTTACCCAATTCACCACTACGACGCACTTTCTAGCAACTCTTCTATCAAAACTAACCATACCCCCACCATTTTAAAAATCTATCTCTTCTTCAAAGCCACGAACGTCTTCAACGCTCTTCCAACGAACATAAAGCTCCTACCTCAGCTCGAATTTAAAAAGGCAGCCCATCAGTACTTCTTCAACAAACTTCTTTGTGATACGACCGATTTGAAACGAAACTGGTTCATTCTCGATCCATAACATCTCCTTCACCCCAGGTTAATCACTTTACTGACTTTGGAGGGCGAAATCCCTCAGGCAGTCATCTAATTTTCCACTTTACACCTCTTGTTTTAATCTTTCATTCTCGACTCACTGATACCAATTCTCAGACCATTCTTGACCCCATCATATCCACATTGTGGACATTTTACTACGTTTTGCTCATCCAATTCTTTCCTCTCTTGTTTCAGCGGTAGACCGGAAAATTAACAGTCCTATCTATCCACCAACGGTTTGCTTCGGACATCGACTCACCCTCGTCTTCCTTCAATCACAACCTTGTTCTACGAACGCCAGCGACTCCTGCAAGACTCACTAGCTTCAATCTATTAGATTCCATCCATGTCTATGCTATGCTCCATCAATTCAATCCCTACGACAAAGGACTTCAGCGGTCGACGTCTGCCTCCGGTCCGCCTTCATTTTCGATCTCACATTTGAATTCATCTGTCCGGACCCAACCTACCCTGCTTGGATGCTCTGACACTTCATGGACTATCTCCAATTGATCTTGTCTAGTCAAATGGAACTTCTTTTTCATTTTTTTCCACCAGATTGAACTATCTTGATGTTAATGATAACTTTTCCCCTTATCAACCCCTCCTATCTGCTATTGAATACTTTGCTAATCACAATTCAATTCATCTCCACATCTTTTACCCTTGATTTTTTATTTCAATGGTCGGGCAAATTGGCCTTTGATGTCAAATAAATGTATTATTACTATTAATTACCCAGTCGGTGCTAGCTACAGCCACGGACAATGCATACCAAGTGGAAAAAATTACCCCAGTGATTAATAAACCAAAAAAATACTCCTGGCTTTGAAAAGTATTCAATAATTACGCCAAGCTTCACGGCGCAACCGGACGCCCGGAGCTTCCTAGTAGCGCAAGTGTTATCACTTGAAGACGGCTTAACGCAAAAAAGAACCATGAATTTTAATAAAAAAGTGCAATCTTCGTCTGCAAATTTCACAAGCTCAAACACACTAATTCGTTCAATTAAACTGAGGTAGACCAATCACACAGTTACGAAACTAATGAATATATCATTATTAAATAACAGAAAACAAAACCCAATAAATAGCAAAGCACTAATATTTGTTGCAGTTGCACGTCGCCCTCCAAACGAAAAGCTTATTAGCAAGGTGGTTGAGATGTAAGCCTAACGTTTATAATAAAAATTGATTTTTCCTTCCTCCAGAAAAACTTGAACATGAAGCTGTATTTACGCGCATTTAGTTTCCCAGTGCCTCCTATCAGCGCAATAGAAAATTTTAATCTAATATGTTAGAAAGGAACAGATAAAATAGAAGTAAAGCGAACTAAACTTCTGGTCACGAAACATTCCTACTAAAATGCAACACAAGTTCCCAGTGCCTCCTATCAGCGTAAGTTAACTTTCTAATTCAATATGTTGAATGATAGGAACAGATAAAAGAGCAGTAAAACGAATTTAACTTAACGTCTTGCTGAATAAATACACAAAAAATTTCGGCCATAATTCAACAGCATTATTTAACGGATGAAACATTCCGACTAAATAAAATGCAGCAAAAGAGAAACACCGCATTCAAAGACGATTACAATGCCTCCTACAAGCGCACCGATATGAAGAGCAAGGAAGTCACGTTCCTATATTTCCACCATTAAAAAAAGCAATGCACCAAAATAACGTAACGGTGTATTTGTCTTGTTATCATAGAAATTGAAATAGTTGTCATACATCACAACCTCTTCCTGAAAATTCATTTTAAGCAGATATATTAAAAGCACACACAAACACAGTAATATGCGTACAGCACACTTGACACTAGTGGCATGTTCGTTACAAAGAAAGCACATTCCTGGTGCGTTTGATCGGCGCAATGAAAATTAGAATTGAATGTTGAATGAAAGGAACACATCGACGCGACCAGAAATCTGGTGCTTCCTATTAGCGCAATGTGAACAACAATTTCATTAGGATGGCGCGACGTAAAAAAGTAACAGGTAATTTATCACCACTGGTAATATGCAAAATGTAATGAAAGCAAAGCAAAGAAAACCGAAACAAAAAACTTCGAATTCCCCCACTTGATCCAAGCAAAAAAGATATTCCTCACTTTGAAATAGTGACTTTCTGGGAAACCAATAACACATTAAATCATATAACTCTTGACCCTATTTTCATCACTATAAAGACGCAACACACCAAAATAAAGAAATGGGAAACGTCGTAGTAACTGAAGTTGTTATAATTCACAACTTCCTGAAAATTGACATCGATCAAAACCTCAAAGTCAAGCACTACATTGAAATTCGTCTATAACGTGACAAAGCCTCATTTTTCCATCAACGAACTTGTACGCAGGATCTACCTTCTCGAATTTTGGCGCAACCAGAAATATGGTTCGTCCTATTAGCATAATGTGAACAACGGTTTCATTATGATGGCTCGACGTGAAGACAAAACAAATCTTTGGAATTATTTCTCGCTTCCTATAAGCGCGATAGAAAGTGGTCGCAGAAAGACAGTAAAACTAGTCAATTTGAATTAACAGATACTGCACCCTATATACCTGCAACCAATTACAGAATCATAGCCATCTTGGAAACCGAGAATAATAATACGGATTACACAGTGTTCATGCACATAGATCTATCACACAATTCCAATTACCAAATAATGAGTATATCGTTATTAAGAAACATAATACACCATCCAGTAAATAGGAAAGCACTTAAATTTGTTGCGCGCTCACTTTGGTTTATAAGACAAATGACAACTTAAGAACAATCACTTATGCTATCAGATAAAAATAAATGTCGAAAAAGTATAATTTGGCCTTGCCATTTAAACAAATCGACATATCGAGAATATGAAGTTTGGCTCTGCCAGGCTGGTACTGCTTCTTATCGGAACAATTTAAAATCGAAATTTCAGTACATAGATGAGCCGCAACAGACATACATGATAATCGCGAAATCAGAAAGCTTAAAAATAACAATGAACAAACCGGGCATAGTACAAAACAGAGGCTTTCTTCCACTAAGCTCGTTTTAATACAATGGAATGAACAGAATCTCTTATTGAAATGAGCGCTACTAGGAGCGTATTAACCAAAAAGGCAGACGAAGCTACAACTATAATTATTAACCATACCACCATAGTACCGATTTGTCGAAATTCGACAAAGAAACTAAAACATTACTACGACAGTTACTTGACGGTAAGCAACCACTCGTAAAAGACAAACAGCAAATTTCCACAAACATCTAATTAGCTGCCAGTAACTCACGTTTGAAGTAAAAATCACGTGTAAATAATAAATAAAGAAAAAATGAGTAGACAAATACCTGGCTCTTCCGCCATTTCCACGTCCAGAATTGGGTCGACCATATTTTGCTCTTTGCACTCTGATTTCACGACCATCGATTCTACGCCCATCCATCTGGCGTATTGCATCCTCGGCGTCACGATCGGAATAAAACCTGACGAATGCAAACCCGCGGCTCTCGTACGAGTATGGGTCTTTTGGAATGTAAACATCACCTTTAATAATCCAAATTATAGCTTACCAACGTCGCCATAACGATTGAACATTCTTCGCAACTCATCTACTGAAGTTCGATACGCCAAGTTGTCAACTTTTAATGAAACCATACCCTCGATACGCGGCGGATCTCTTCCCCTCGACATGGTTGGCAAAATGGCGCGTTTACTCTTTGTCTTAACTAACTAAACAAACGGGCGAGAAACGTTAGTTATGAAGCTTTAAAAAGATTGCACAATACGTATATTTTACGGAATAAAATACAGGGCTGTATATATAAATGAAAGTTACTTTTTTACAGTTGTACTATCACGACGCATTTTCCTTGCATACGAAGTTTAACTTGCAGTCCTTTAAAAGAGCTATTGCCGTTAATTAATACGTTTATAGAATGTTATATTTCGACAGACTATAGAGGCTCCAAACCTATTAGTAAATGAGAACCTCATATATGCCAAGTCGTCTTCAGTCTTAATATACCCATTTGAGTCTGATAAACTAGAATTATCGTTCACATTTATTAAGTTCCTGCCTGCTATATCTTGAGCTAACTTGCTTGAGTCCTCAAACTTAAGATTAGCTTCCATGTTGATCGAACTTAAATACATAATTGATAACTGAGTGTTAGGCAACGAACTGAATTATATGGAAAAGCACAACAACATCTTATCCTTTTTCTCTCTGTTTCTCCACCACACTCTCATAATGAATCAGACTATTTTGTCAGCCTCCACCCCTTTAACCCAGATGTTACTTACCAATCTCGCTGACATCCAACAACGGATGGCAGATGTCAAGGGATTGTTAGGAGCTTTATCAGGTAACCTCTCTCTCTCCACGTTGCAGCCACATTTGTTGCGCCAAGCTGATGATTTCTTAAACGGAGTTACGCGGGAGGTTGCTTTACGAAATCACAGTAAATGCAACCACTTCCTCTGGTCTCCACACTCATCACTCTCTAAGGATGGTCTGGCTTCAGATTTAGTCAGTCATTTGGGAGACAACTTCTATAATCTCAAAGAGGTTTCCTTCGGCAAAGGTCGTGCTTTTGTGGTTTCTTTGTAACACGCGGCTCCGTGTTACAACCCAACGAAGGTCAATTTTTACAAACGCTGTGCTCTTTAAGGTCAAATATTCTAACTCTGTCCTTAAACAATATTTCTCTTAGCTGTGATTTTAGGAACAATCTCTTTTAGTCTCAAGCAGTTTTAATCGATATTTCTTGAACTGCAATTTTATTTGTAATCAATAGTGTAACGACACAAATCAATCGCCGACATATTGCGTAAATTAAATTCAAATTTATTTACGTTGCAACAATGAGAAAAAAGCGAAATTGCCGTTTAACCACGTTTAACCAATAGTGTGCAAGTAGACATATTGCATGCCATTTAAGCACGGTAATTTACCATGCAAGTCAGTTGTGGCATTTGCATTCTACCTGCTTCACGCGTGTGCGTTCTGTCGGCTGTCAATACCTACGCTGGTGATTTGATAGTTTCACCAACAACTAACTACATCCGTGACTCATCTTGTTGCGGGATACCGGAGAGACGAGCCAATTGAGTGCAGGGCCTGCAGGACACCATCCACAACGCGATTACAGCTCAACCACGGGAGCGACAACTCAACCAGAGTCCAACCAAGGCTCTAGGACATCTTCAACTCTGAAGACTTCAAGAGAACGCATTACCAGGCCCTCTTAAGGGCCCCATATCAGTAACTAATCTCTATTCAGAGCACCTTAACCGAGTTTGTAACGTCGTACGGCATTTACTTGAAGCCGGGGCGTTTACAATAGTGTTTTTATAAAATAGACAGAACCGCGCGCGATCCGAGAGGATCACGCGGTGGACTATTGTGTCAGTGAATTTATCTCATTAAATCGGATTATTCGTTACTATGAAAATGATTGATTGTTTACTATAAAAAAACAAGGAGTTAAACATTTGTGAGTTGTTTGTCATTTAAATCTTTAAACGGTTTACACAAAACATTTTTCTTTATGAACATAAACAATTTTACTAGGCTCATATTATCATGTATTTTTAATCGTTTGACTACTCATTACATTCTAGACATTTGCGCTAAACATTTTACTTTATAAACATAAATCATTTATTTTTGCCGTCTAGAAGACGGACAATTTAGTTTAATTGTGAACGGTATTTAAAACATACTTTTGCATTAAAATCTGTAGTTTTGCCAACCAACTCATTCAATTCGGATTAACAGTGAATTATATTTATATATGCTACATTGTGTGGAATATATCTATGAAACCTTTCTTCAGTCTTCTCATATCAACCATCCGAAAGGGATCAGAGACTTATTGGGTGCTCGGGTAGTAATAATGGCCACCATTGATATGTAAAAGGGGTACAAAATAACGAACAAGCAAGCAACCCAGAAAAAGTACCCCTACATCTTCCCATAAAAGGCTGTCCAACGATGAACTCAGTCAATTGAAATCTCGATCACCCTTTATATCGACAGGCTAAGCCAGATTAAAGCGCAATTCTACTTTACAAAAAAGAACTGCCGAACAAGCGTGGACCTCTCCGCCAGACAGCACCTGCTCCCCTGAATCTAGACATGCCTATCCCGGCTGGAGCAACCCAGAGAAACGCTGGTCATTTTACGGAGGCATTCTTGATGATGCTCCTTCCTCTGGATCCATCAGGTTAACTACCTCTCGATTTGAAGGACTCCCTTTCACCACTAGCTCAACCAGCGAGACTATTTCCACCCAATCAGCACAAGCTTCACCGCGTCGTTGTGGCCGACCATGCCGCATAAAGACCCCCAACAACGGCCATCCTCCTCCTTTATTCAAGACCAGTAACAAATCCTTAAATCAAGTCGTTATCACGATCGGTGATGAAGTCCTGAAACCCACGAAACGAAAGACAATCACCACACTGCGAGTTATCGATTCTTTCCCCATAACCTCCTCTAAACTCAATGATACCACACAGGACACTCATGACTCTGCACCCGTTCAGATTTTTCCCCCTCCCACCCCCACATCACTGCTCCCAAGTAACCCATCAAGCTCAGATAATTCGCCTCCGTCCGGTTTTCAAATCCTCCAACTACCTCATCCACCTGATAAAAGCAAGGCGAAGGAAATCCAGATCGATGCTGACCACTCCGTTCTTGTCAAAAAGCGGTCAGTTATCCTTACTAGCCCGAGGTCTCGCTCCGGCCGTCAGCGGAAAGCACTTGCCCACTTCTCCTCCCCTGCAATTCTTATCAATTGTTGATCGCTTTTGCCAAAATAAAAAAAACTGCGAGCATATTCATCCTCTAACGGGTTTGAAATGTGCTTTCTGTATGAAACGTGGCTCTCCTCTTATGTTCATAGCGATGATCTTTTCCACATCAATGGCTACACTTTCCTTCAAAGTGACAGAATGGCTGCTCGTGGGAGTGGTTTGACTGCTTTTGTCCGTTCATCTCTCATGACAAACACCTGTCTACATCGAACTCGTTAGGACTAGAATTCTTTTCCTTTCAGCTGCTGATTTTTTACCAAAGCTTATCGGTTTGCGTTGCCTACAGACTCCCAAACCTTTCAATAAAATATGACACCCGTGGGGCTCAATTAATGTTCACTTTCTTATCTCAACGCTACGATCAATACATTGTTATTGGTGACCCTAACCTTCCTTTGGCCAACTGGCATTATATAACTACGGAATTTCATCCGTTGATTCGGCTCTTTGCGGACCACATTCTAAGTCAATTTGTGCACTTCCCTACACGAGGGAACAACCAGCTTGATTGTGTCCTCTCCAACAAGGACGTGACCAATGTTCAGTTTCAGGAGATCTTCCCTAATCTCGACCTCTGTCAGGTATCTTTTCTTATTACTCTTTTATTCTCTATCCCTAACGAGAGCATTCAGACTTTCAGGCGATTCACCAATTGGGAATAGTTTAGTCGACGCTGTGACGCAGTTAACTGGAGTGATCTTATTCTCCCAGACGACCTCTCCTCATGCTTTCCCGATGTCCATAACATCTTATTATCCAACTTTACTTCTGTCACCTCTAATCAACAAATTCACACTATGAACAAATTGAACGCCTTGTTTAATGAACGTGACAACCTTACACGCAATTCTAGATTACGCACAACATCATTTTCTCGTGCTCTAGCTCTCCGACGTATCGATGAGCACATTAAACACGTA
Organism: Eudiplozoon nipponicum; assembly: GCA_029291075.1. Lineage (NCBI taxonomy): Eukaryota > Metazoa > Platyhelminthes > Monogenea > Mazocraeidea > Diplozoidae > Eudiplozoon > Eudiplozoon nipponicum. Next base: position 13,306 of record JAQBSW010010422.1, read on the forward strand.
ATCAACAAACAAGCGCTACACATCGAGAGGCGCATCCGCACAGCGCCCAACTCTCGGAAAAAGTTTGCAGTCATCAAACACCAATTACTACAAAAGTCCAATACCTCATACATAAACTTCTCTCGGTCGGACGACTCCAGCTTTGCAGACGATTATCAAAACTATTTTCTGGACTCCTTCTCCATTCCCACTCCGCCTGCTGAGATGCCTGACAACGGAGACGCTGAGAACCTATGTTGGTTCATTACTTCACCAGCCTCCGTCGTTCAAACTATCAAAGACATAAAATCTAAAATCAATTTGATCAGTACGGTGACTCTGTCAGGATGATTGCACTTCTTGGCTGGAATCTCTTCTCTCTGCTCGCCGATTTTTTCTACCGATGACTTGAACCTACCTATCTTCCCCCAGAATGGCTTAATTCGACAATCTCTTCTATCCAAAAAAATGGTACATCGTCAATCCCCTCACTCAAATATCTCCGCCTTATTACTATCGTCCCTTCTTTTACTAAAACCTTCGACAGGGTCTTGTATAAATTAATCTACCAACTCTCGAGATAACTTCTGCCTCCTCGACGATCAACATGGCTTCATGAATGACCCTTCCTCTTCCATCAACTTAGTCAGTGTACTTGATCACTGTTACTCCTCTATCTTTAAAGGTCATGAATGCAGTCTCCTCTTCTTAAATGTTTGCAAGGCCTTTCATTCACTGTCGTTCTCGCCAATTGAATCCGCCCTGTTAATCAGTGATATTTGCGGCAAAGTCCTAAATCTGATCAATTATTATCTACGGCACCGTTACGCAAATTTAAAAGTAGGTAATAGTCGCTCGAGGTCAGCCCTTATCTGATCTGGAGTGCCCCAGGGCTCCGTACCTGGTCCTATATTATTCAACCTAACACTCGCTCAAGTGCAGGATGAGGACAGCCTATTCAAGCTGTTCAAGTATGCATATGACATGGTAGTTTTATTCAGCAACACCACAGCATCCAACTCCTCCCTACCTCTTATCACTCAGCTGTTATCTTCGTTACATTTGCAGCTTAGCATAATCGATCTTAAATTGAACCCCGACAAGACTCGTTTGATGAAACTTACCTCTGACCCATCTTGTTCGCTCCCAGATACAAGTTGTTCCCTTGACATTTATTTAATTGACACGGCTAGACTTCTCCCCAAATCTTCAAAATACTACCTTCAAATTCTTCAAGTGGGCCCGTTTAATCTGCTTCAAGCCTAACAATCCCACTCCAAACTCACATTGTTTAAGGTCTATGTCCTACTCCTCATATTTGGTACAAGTGGTGTCCCCTCACCACTCCGCTTTTTGATCGAGGACGCACCAAATTCCCAAGAAACTCCATGAATATGGATCCGGCTTATCCTCCAAAAGGAGTCAGCCGCAGTAAAGTAAAGTAAGTACTCCTCATATCATACGCTAGCGAATTTTATTGCCCCCTCACTCTAGCTTCCTCTTAAGCCATCGAACAGATTTCTTCCAGATTTCTAAAGAGAGTCTTCACCCACAGCCAGAATTGTCGGGAACGCCTACTCCTGGCTAACCTTCTTTCCTATGGTACACCCGTCACTTAAGTCATTTCTTTCGTTCATAAGATCACGACTAGTCTATCACTATCAAACTTCGGTCACCCAGGTCACGATTATGCTACACGCCATAGCAACTGTTCAATACAATATAACCACACTCCAATTATATTTAATAAAATCTATCTCTTTTCCAAAGCCATAAGTGTATTCAACGCTATTCCCGCGGAAATATAGCTCCTATCCCATCACGAATTTAGAAAGGCGGCTCACAATCACTACTTTTACAAATTCATAGGCGAGACACCTGATTGGAAGCGAAACTGGTTCCTACTTAACCCATAACACTTCTTTCTAACTCTAGGCTATTATACAATTTTCGAGCGTGAAGTCTCTTCTGGCTAGCCCCTTTCAACCATTCGCCTCTGACTCTCAAACTCTAATAAGGACTCACCGATACCATTTCTATTCTCGTTTTCATTCTACCGCATTCAAATATTGATTGCTATGCCACAATCTGCTCTACTAAATTTCTTCTTTTTGTTTCAGCAAACAATAGCAAACTCAAAAATCCTACAGGACCATCTAGCATTCATCAGGCGCTGGTTCCTCCTCGCTCTCGATCAGCCGCAAAATCGCTCAACTGAAGTCAATGATCCCTGCACGCGACACTGGCGTACAGACTCTTCTATCTAGTCGATCCTTCCTAGTCCAATGGAATCTCCATTCCATCAGAACGATCTATTACGAAGTTGATGAACAGAATTCTCTTTCTCAACTCCCTCCTCCCCTATGGTTATATATTTTGCTAGTCACAATTACATTCAACTTTAAATATCCAACTTTTGATTTGTACTTCATCATTTCAATTGTTGGGCCTGTTTGCCTTTGTTGCCAAATAAATTTATTATTATTATTATTATTATTATTTAAAAAAATTACTATTATTTATTACGTAGCAATACACCCGATCAAATAATTTGGAAAGAAACGACACGAAAAACAGACTTATTAAATTACCTGTTCCAGTATTTCAACAATCCAAAAAGAACATAGTTGCTACAGGTTAATAGAAAACTCAAAACTGAAAACAAACAATTTTTCGAAGTTTACTTCAACGTCAAAGTTGTTTGTTTACTACAAATCACTAAGTAATCATTGTTTATATAAATGTAATTGCTAAGTGCTATGTTTGCATAGTAACACAATGTGTAAGCATTGGCCTGACAAATGTACTTATTTATGTTGGATGAAATATGTTACTCTACATACACTACCTTCTCAAAAAAGGCGTCTAGTAGTAGACATAATCATTATTCTTCGTCTGACTTTGAACTCTTCCTGAGTGAGTTGTGCATACTGCTGTCTCTGTCGTCGACGTTGCGTCTTGTTCATTCGTAACTGGCACTGCAAATTCGCCTGACGTTGACAGAACGTTATGATCTTGTAACTCGGTAGAACTTGATGTCGATGTGTTCAAATGTAACACGCGGCTCCGCGTTTCAACCAAACAATGTTCGATTTTGACAAATATGGTGCTCTTTAAGGTCAAATAATCTAACTAGGTTCTTACACAATATTTCTCTTAATTGTGATTTTAGAAACAATCTCTGTTAGTTTCAAGCAGTTTTAATTGAGATTTCTTGAACTGCAATTTTATTTGTAATTAATAGGGTTGTTTATGAAATATACACACCCGCGCGCGATACGCATTGAACATGCGGTGGATTATTGTGTCACAGTGGATTTATTTCGCTCAGTTGGATTATTCGCAGTTTACGCAAGGGATTTACTTTTCACATTTAACTATGCCTATCCGAATTTCAGAGAACAATGGATTATTATAATGACATAAGTTAAAAACATAGCAAACAGTGGACTAATTAAATACTGTTTGTTGCGAAGAACTAATATATATGCAAGTATGTATTAGGTTTTGCGAACCTAGTAACAAATTAGTTCAGTTGTGACCAGAAGGATAAACCAAAGGCAGCATGAACGGAAAGTATAATCACATGCACATTCTGTTTCGTGCTTACTGGCGACTCATCAGTAGGAGCCGGTATTACGCCCTTTAACCACTATATATTTGGTAGAACTATACAATAGTTATAATATATATATATATATATATATATATATATATATATATATATATATATATATAAGAACAAAACAACGTACTCCATGGAATAACATGTTAATAAATCTTATTTCTACCAGTATTATATATATATATATATATGAGCGTGTATGTTATATCCAAAACACATCTCAAGTATATATATATATATATTTGTGAATTTTTGTCATTGAAGTCTTTACACGAATTTATCCATTTATTTTCAGTGACAACTTTTAACATATATTCATTTCAATTCAGACATTTGTGAAGAATAATTGCTTGTGTGTAAGACATGCAAATTTATAAACAGCGTTCATTTTGCTACCGTCTAGTTCACGGAAAATGTTGTTGAACTGTGACTTGTGCATAGGACACTCAATCTTGTGAACAATGTTCTCACTTTTTGTTGTCTAGAGTTCGGACAATTTAGTTTGATTGTGACTGGTGTTTAAAACATTCATTTGTGCTAAAATTTAATTTTATTGTCGTCTAGAGCACGGTCAGTTTGGACTACTTATGTTTTCATACGCGGAGTCATTTACAATACATTTGTGATCCTTCATATCAGTCTTCTTTCATCACCCATCGGGAAAAGCCGGGGAATAATCATGCGCACGGATCTCCAGAGCCGCTACTAAACCAATGTAGGGAAAAATAATCTCGCAAAAGCCCACTACACAACAACGCGTCTTGTGAAAGTTGCTGCTTTGAATTATGTGCCTGCATGATTAGATTGCACACATCAGATTAGTTCATGGAACGATGCTCATTCAACTCATCTGGTAATTCTGTCCTATCGTCAATCCAGATAAACTGGGAAATGCAACGATCCAAAGTAACACAATCCTCTTTGCCATTTACATCTATGACGATACATTTGTCTGTCATCCTCTTGACCTTATATGGCCCTTTGTAAAATAGTGTCAGGCAGTTCTTCCTATTTTCATTAGTTACATAAACATGCGGAGCCGATCTTAGATCAGAGGACACATAGCATTTGGTTTTTACTTTTCTAGTCTTGGTCGGAACCAAACAACACATATTATCCCTAAGTGATTCTTCAAACCAATCTACATTGCTAGAAGCCCAATTAAGACTACTTGGAGTTTCTCTTTGAAGATCTCCAGGCAACCTTAATGGTTCTCCATATACCAATACTGATTTTGAAGTTCCTGATTGTGCTCTAAATCTATTGCGCATGGCAAGTAATACTATAGAATGATCGTGTACGCAGCTTTCAGTTCACGATGCAGCCTTTCTACCATCCCATTTGAACGTGGGTTGTATGCGCTAGTATGCAATATATTTATTCTCATGATATTGAGAGATCTTATGAAAAGCTCTGACATAAATTGACTACCGCAATTTATAGTGACCCTTACCGGAACATAATAACGCGATACCGAATTCTGGAGAAACACGAACAAGACTTCTTGCGCTGTCATATCCTATAGAATCGCTAATTCATAATTGGCGACTAAAGCGATCAACCATTGTTAGCAAAAACGTTTGACCGTTAACTTCAGGCATCTCGACAATGTCTTCATATACATGTCTGAACCGTCCAGTTGGTATCCCAATACTCTGTATCTCGGTTCTAGTATGTCTCCACACCTTACAAGTTTGACACTTGGCACAGGCTCTTACCCAAGCCCGTATGTCTTTAGACATATGCGGCCATACGTATCTATCAGTAATTAATCGAATGGTGGCTTTTATGAATGGATGGCGCGTAACTCCAACAGCACTGATGGTCGTGGTTGAGCTCTGGGTGTTTCGCATAACAACCACTTGCCACTCAAAAGCTTGCGAGCATATCCAGGTCTCTTAGCCAAAACTAACGTAAAGGGATCCGATCCTTGCGCTTCCTCGATTTGATTGACTAAATTGTTAGGAGAATCTTCTAGATTCTTCAATGCACCTTGGCATATCAGCTCGACGTCTGCTTCATTCGGCCTGCTAAGTGCATCTGCTACCACACTCTCTTTACCAGCAATATGAGAGACAATGAAGTCGAATTCTGCCTATCTGTTAATCTGGGAATTCACCCTGCGAGAATAATTAAGCCTCGCATTTTTACAAAGTATGCTTATCAACGGCTTGTGATCTGTCAATAATTTGAACTGATGACCGTCTAAATAATGCTCAAAATGTGTCACTGCAGCATGCACAGCAAGGAGCCCTTTGCCAAAAGTATCATTCACTTTTTTCTCGATCTTGAAGCCTTCGGCTATACAACCCAATTGTTCTAATTATATCCTTATCGCTTTGCTGAAGCACCCACTACCTATTGCAACATCTGAGGCATTTGCGATTAGTTCAAACGGCTTCTCCCAATTTACAGATGCTAGGTTCGTTAGGTCACTTGGTATTTTCTTAGTCCTGTGGCAATTTTCTCGGTCATCCAGACTCAAGGTGATAGGCCAAGATTTCTTGATCGTGCTCTACTCACGTGTTTGGTGGCGTATAAGCGATCCTAAAATTCCGGCTAGACCTGGAAGGAATCGTCGATAATAGCTGATCATGCCCAAGAACCTTCGCAACTGGCGCACGGTCCGGGGCTCCGTTACGTCCTTGATGGCTTGGATTTTATCTTCCAAAGGTTTAATTCCGTCTTTGGAAAGTATATGTCCAAGATATTTAACTGAAGAGCATCCAATTTTGCTCTAATTGGATTTGACCACTAATCCAAATTGTTCCAGCCGGGTCAAAATTGTTTCCAAATGCTTACGATGTTCATCACGCGATCGACTGAAAATAAATATGTCGTCTATGTACACCCTCGCAAATGGACAATTCTGAAGGACTTCTTCAGCCAAACGCTGGAATGTCTCACTGGCATTCTTCAACTCAAAAGGCATTCGAAGAAATTCACGCGATCCCTCTCCTGGAAATCTGACTGCGGTCGGTGGTATTGTAATTTCCTCCATTGTTATCTGATAGTGCGCTTTCTGGAGATTTAAAGTTGAACAAACCTCCCATCCTATTATGTCTCGTAGTTGAGAGAGAATAATAATCACCCTTCGTCACTGAGAATAATAGACAATAATTCTTACAAACCCTTCAATGTCCCGGTTCAGGTTTGGGAACTACCACTGTTGGAGAAGAAATATTGGAATTTTACCTTCAACAAATTCACTCTTTGCGCAATTGCTGAAATTCAGACAAAGCAATTTGTTTATTGTGTTGTGCCATCGGTTGGGCATTTGGTAAACAAGCAACGGAGCCACCAAATGTATCTAGTGCTCTATTCCTGTCTGCAATCTATTTCTCTTGGCACGAAATGTTTGAAACAGTGCAAGGTGTTTCTCGATGATAACGGCCAAACCACATGTGATTATGGGACGGGGTAAAAGAATTGTTATAAACGCTGAAGTATTAGCCTCAGTGTGTGTCAAAACCCCTACGCCTTGTCCGCTGGTCCTGGATTTGGGGCCTATTGTCAGTTTCAAATGAGTCAAGAAATCTATCTCAATTGTATGGTCCTTGTCATCGCCTACCAGAAAATTCCACCCAAATGATGATAACTTACCCTATGTTACCCACTGTTCTTTCATCCTCATATCTCCTATCGTACTACCATTGGCGGCCCATAGTTGATAATCAAATGCGGGGTAACCTGCTTCCACCACATCTGACCTGTAATGTCAGATGAGCTTCTTTATTTGCCAGAAAACTCAAAACTGACATATAAACAATTTTTCGAAGTGTAATTTAACTTTGTAGTTATTTGCTTACTACAACTAGCTAAATAATCATTGTTTATATAAATGTCGTTGCTAAGTTCTATGTTTGCATAGTAAAACAATGTATTAACATTGGCCTGACAAAAGTACTAATTTATGTTGGAGGAAATATCCTCCACTACAACACAACCATTTGGAAGCAGCTTGTGACCGCGTTTTTACTGGAAACCAAAGCCCAATTATCCCATATTATATTTTGTTTCCATTGCTACGAATAAATATTGAATACGCAATAATCCGGCAGGTTCCATTGTTTTCTCCTGACTATGTTTGTAGATTGTGACAGAATTTTTGGAGAGTTGAATACCAATTTCGTACTTTATGGAATTAGGAGAATATGCCTGAGGTTTGGAGCAATGTTTCTATCATTTCAAAATTTAAAAATGAAATCGTAATCCATCGTGGTACAAATACGATTAACTTAGACAGTCCGAGTGCATAGCATGAATCATACACTATGGAAGAAAAGGCCTGATTACGATCATCACAGGGTTTTATAGGTAATAATTATACCTTAAATGTGATCAGCAATATATCGTCTTGAAATTGTTGTATATGTTATCAGTATTATTATGTTGGGAAAGCAATGAATTGTATAATCATATTAGATATCACTACAAATAAACAATTGTCAACCATGTTTACTATTTATGCCTAATAATACACTCGAATTTTACCTTAATCTTTTCAATTATCAGATCAGAGAGCCTCATATATATATATATATATATTATTGTTTAAATAATCAATAATTTTGTAAATACAATTAATTAGAATAGAATAGAATAGAATAGAATAGAATATCTTTATTTGGATTCAAACCACACATGTTCCATCAAATAATAAAATTAGAAAATGTACAATATAAAAAGATATCACATCACATATATATGTGCAATTAGTTGTACTGTACAATTTATCAGCATCAGAAAGTTCAGCTGTAAACAGTGATAGATTCTTCATCAAAATTAGGAAAATTTAAGTTATAATTCGAGTATAACATTTGTAAAAAAAGGGAACCATGACTAATAGTTGATTGTGTGCATTGTTGGTTAACAAGATGATATAATGCATAACATTTCAGTTTTAATAATACAAAATTTGAAGATAGAATCTCGAGAAATTATGTTGCTGAAAAACAATTAATCCTGTCTTTTATTTAACCATGAGAAAGTATTATCATAATCAAAATTAAAAATATCAGCAGGATTAAACACTTTTTCTAGTTCGGTAGACAAAAATTTAAAAGAAATTTTAGTTAGAGGGGTTTCTCTAAGCCCCTTTGGCAATTGATTGTAAATTTTGTAAATTTTTGAAAAAGAGAATAGCTTGCTCGCAAACATTCCCCACCAATGGTGGAGATATTGCAAAATGACCAGATCTAGTTCCAATTTGATGACTCTTTCTTATGGGATTCATATAGGCACCAGACCACTGGTTCAAATGGAAAACTTTTATGCAATAGCACATTCTCCGAAACCATAAAGGATGCAGTGATAAAAACTGTAATCTAGTGGCGTATATAGTGCAGGAGAAAGGACTAATTTGTTTCACAACTTTTTTTGGTATAGCTTCTATCTTATTATACAAACCCTTTGTTAAGGGATTCCAAGTAGCGGCAGCATATTCTAGTATCGGTCTAATCCATATTATAAACATTTTATATTTTATTTCACTCGATAAAATATTTCTATTTATTAGTGCCCATCTGTTCTTGGCACAGCCTATTATCCTTTCAATATGTCTCTCAGCAGAAGCCGTACAATGAATAGTTATGCCTAAATCCTTAATTTCTTGCATAAGTTTAATCTCTAAAACATCATTAATCTCAGAATCATGAGAATAAACATAATTAAAATCTGTTCTGTTACCTATTTTTAAAGCTCTCGTCTTTTTACTGTTTATTCTCAGCCCTAGTGTTAACTAATATCTACTTAAATCATACAAATCTATTGTCACATTATTTTTGGAGAATTCAACATTATTTGGATCAATTGGAAAGATTATTTTCAAATCATCAGCGAATTTGCAAACTCGACCGTTAGGAATCTTAGTTTCCAAATGTGCAAATACAATTTTAAATAAAATTGGCCCCAAACTTGATCCCTGTGGAACTCCACTTGTTACCCTTTTCGATTTAGATATTAAATCGTTTATTTGAATACTCATTCTTCGATTATATAAATAGTATCTAAGTAATCTAAAAATATTCGGATCAATATTCAATAAATTAATCGCATTCAAAATAGCATCAAAAGATATAGAGTCAAAAGCTTTTGAGATATCTATGAATACAATTAATGCATCTAACTTTTTCTCATCTAATGTAATTTACATGTTTCCACATAGAGAGCATATTTGTAGTTGTCGATCTATCTTTCGTAAAGCCATGTTGGCATATATCGAAATCAGCCGGCAGCATACGTTCTGAATGATCAAGCATCAATCTTTCTATTATCTTAAAAAACGAAGGGATAATAGAGATTAATCCTGTAATCACTGGCACACGTTGGCTTACTTACTTTTGGCAAAGGTTTAGCTACTATTGTTAGTATATCGATTGGTAATATCCCATTCTTCAAAATTCTATTTATAAAATTACAGAGCGCATTCATAAAATTTAAAGGTAATTGAAGTAGGTTATCAATCGATATACCAAGGTAACCTTTTTGTTTTTTTGATTTTATTTTTAACATTAATTCTATCAATGCATCACTGTCAATAACAAGTCCTAGATCCTGGTTTCCCGAAGGATCCGGTAGATCAATAAAATTGCTTTCGTTCTGTGGATTACATAACAAGTTGCCAAATACTTCATCCAATTCACAGAGAAATTCATAATCAGTTTTACCCACAGGTAATATTAGGTTTAATTTTTCCTTATATTTACTGTATAAGGAAAAATTAAACCTTATATTACCTGTGGGTAAATTAAACAAATGTGTTTTGTCATAATATTTTTATCAAAATGTGATATAGCATACGCAGTGACATTACACCAGGATGTTCATTTATTGATACAAATTAAAAGAAAATTATGGAAAGTTACTTATTTATATGCGACTTAATGAACATATTTATGCTTTATAATGTCTTTTATTTAATACAAACTTTATAATATAATTATCTATTTGATAGTACATGTGTGCTTTGAATCAAAATAAAGAAATTCTAATCTATTCTGCTCTATTCTATTGCATTCTATTCTATTCTATTCTATTCTATTCGATTCTATTCTATTCTATTCTATTCTATTCTATTCTATTCTATTCTATTCTATTCTATTCTATTCTATTCTATTCTATTCTATTCTATTCTATTCTATTCTATTCTATTCTATTCTATTCTATTCTATTCTATTCTATTCTATTCTATTCTATTCTATTCTATTCTATTCTATTCTATTCTATTCTATTCTATTCTATTCTATTCTATTCTATTCTATTCTATTCTATTCTATTCTATTCTATTCTATTCTATTCTATTCTATTCTATTCTATTCTATTCTATTCTATTCTATTCTATTCTATTCTATTCTATTCTATTCTATT
>JAQBSW010010423.1:0-24272 GCA_029291075.1 Eudiplozoon nipponicum
GATCGGCCTACGTAAGTTGATCGACAACGTAGGCATGTATATTGGTAAATAATATTTGAGATCGACATTAACGGCTGTTTCTCTTTCATTGCTGGTAAATGCAAGTTTGTTACCTTAAATAACACTCGTAGATTAGCTGCATTAAATGTGCGTGTTAATGCTGCTTCAACTTTATTTTTTGCCATTCGGGAAACTGCAAACCCCTTAAATGGGATGCTTATGTAGACTTTTCTTTTATGGCTCGTAATACGTCTATTTTTGTTTAATTCCCCTTTTAATAATTGATTCAATTAATTGTCTGGGATAGCCATTAGGCATTAAATCGTTAATTGCTTTATTATATTATATATTATACCTATTTTACCTATTACATTTTATACCTAAACATCCGATATAAAGGGGATGCAGTTTCCCAATTTTCAATGAATAAAAGCCAGATTTGTCTTACAGGTGTGGCCCTACTTAAAAGGTCGTTCATGCTTTGCTCGTCTCAATTTAGTCATTTGCAAAATTACTTAAAAATATCTGGATTACAATACCGAAAATTAATTTCATAAGCACCTGTTTTTAATAAAAATTAGATAGAATGTTGTGTTTTTCGCAATATCTTTAGAAAGTTGATAGCAAAATTTAAGCTCTTTCGGACAGTACTTATTTTAAAGTTGGCCGGTTTAAGTTTTTTTATTCTGATATACCCATTAGCTTATGATCAACATACATTTGACTTTACATCACCAGGTTTCAAATCAAAACGGCTTATAACTTCTGTTATTACCAGGTCTACTACTCTCAGAGGAGAATCCGTATTTTTAAATGATTATTTAAAATTCTTCAAAATCTGATGTCAAATTTAGAAACACGTATCCGTAAGCTTCTTATTATGTCCGAATTTGAAATGATTGTCAAGGTTTAAAATTAAGAATACTTCAGGAATATGTATTATTTTTTATTAATTTCTCGTTCATAATTATCAGTATATCTTGTCAGCCTTATGCCCAGTGATTGTCTTCTTTAATTCTCTCTTGAAGATTAACTCACACTTCTGATTGGAGAATTCCTTCAATTTTCTTTAATTAACCACCACGGTGTTGACAAATCTGTAACTTATCATATAAGCAGCGTAAATAAAATGACTGTATCAAAGTTGTTCTTTGTGAGTGAAATGTTTCCAAGTAGAGTTTAAATATATTTGTCACTGGGACTAAAGATTGGGACTACATATTTTGGTAAGGAAAGAAAACTACTGGAAAAGGAACAACTGCGTTTGTCAAAACGCAGATAAGATAATTTAAATTAATCCAGTTTCGCAAAAACTTTTAATTTTAGCACAGGGACTAATGTTGGTGGTTCCAAATGAGTAACACTGATCTGCTAATGTTGGTGTTAGAGATCAATATGCTAATGTGTTCCATTTCAACAAAATCGGGCTTTCATAGTGAACCTATTCAAGCATTCCAGTGCTTATTTAGCAGGTACATTGTTATCTGTTAAAACTCCCTTTCCTCACAGTATAATGGTTAATTTTAAAAGTAATGCGGTTAAAAGTTTTGGAACAATTCTAAGTGAAGATTAACATTTGCCCATCCTGGTATACGAGTAGCCTTTCTGACTTGAAGTATTAATTTGGAATATTTTGTGTTCTCTGTATATGCACCCGCATATCGGCTTGAATTTTATGGGAAATTATGCACTAATTGTCTCGGATTATTAAAAAGAATAATCCAATATTGATTCAAACTGTGAAAGTCAATCCTGGCGAATTAACTCAATTTGGAATCAAGGCTGTAAATTTTTGCATTAAAATGGTTAAAGTTACACTCACAATGGAAATAAGTTTCAGTAATATTAATGCCGAAAGAAGAAATAAATGAATAAAATTACACAATTTTTAAATCAGAAACAAACTGACAAATGTAGCTTATACGCATAATTTCAGATAACATAAATCCATAATTGATAAGGTGGTGGTGAACATTAAATCAATCTAAATACGCCTTTTATTTGTCCGACAATGTCAACAGAGTTAATTTTAAAGTTTAAAAATCTGATTTTAAAAACATTTCATTCTCAAGCATAAAGTTACCATGTACACAAATAGTGAAAAATTTATATGAAGTTAGCTTTACTATTGCAGGTTTACACATTCGTATAGGAGATTTTACCGTGTTAGGTGCCCACATTCCTCACCGAAATATATATTGGGCAAAGGCCGTAATACCGGCTTCTATTGACGAATCGCCAGTAAGCACGAAACGAATATGCACATTATATTATACTTTCCGTTCATGCTGACTTTGGTTCATCCTTCTGGTCATATTGGAACTAATTCTTTACTAGGTGTGCAACACCTAAAACACAATTGCATATATATTAAGAGCATGTAACTGTTATATATTTAATTGTATGATGGCATGATTAGCGCGAAGTGCGATAACTGATATCGATCATGGCCAGAGTTTATGGATTTCCTGGAGTAACAGGTGTTCAGAAATAGTTGTTAATCTTAATTTGGGTCAACTTCAGCATTCATTGAAATCCAACGTGTTGGTACCATATACCGACTCGGCAACCATAGTGTTAGTACCATGTAACTTTACGGTACTATAATGTTGGTATCGGGTAGTGACACAGTTTCCATAGCGTTTGTACTTTATGCAGTCCCATATATAATATATAGTTAGTTGGTCTCAAACTTCATCGACTATAGTCAGAGTAAAATTGAGAACCGATTGAAGTTGATCCTAATCGTATTGAGTATAGGACATGTTTCTAAAAAATGAGCCTTGTTGTTCGACCTCAAGTTCACACATATAATGCGTTTGACTAGATTCCTGGTTGAAGCGTTTCTACGCGGCCATGGAAAGCATATTTTGGTTGTTTTGCCACTAACTTGTTTTGTTATAATTCATTACCGGTATGGTGGTAATTGAAAGTTTTATTCGAATCAAGAAAATCAAAATTAAATATTTTATTGCTTGCCGTAATATTTGGCAGGATAAATTAATTTTGACAACGTTTCTATATTCATGTGCGTTAACGTATTTTTTTAAAAAGCAATCAACAGTCGCGCTAAGAATTAATGGAAGTATATCCAGGCCAGCAGGCTATCAGCACTAACTAGCACTAAATCTTGTAATAAGTGCAATTTAGAAAATGATCTGTTGCCCTTAACTTTTCGTATTGTCATTCATATATTTCCTAACTTTAACATCCTGGTACACAAGTACATTATTTATTAATAATGCATAAGTCTGAAATTATTATTGAAGTACAATTCAGCTATCATAGATTGCCCGAGTGTTGGTATTAATAATAATTTAAATCAAGTTTGCCAGCTTGAAGTAAGCACCAATCCCATTGTATTTAAACAATCGTCGAAAAACGTGGCAAAATAACCGTCAGTCGCGCGAAAAGACCCGTTTCGATTTTCCATGATCATCATCATTGTACGACGGCAAACTGAATAGTGAGGATTAAACTGCAATGCCTATATATGGGAAGCCAAATAAGATATGCGGCTCTCACCTCTGGTAGTCTCACATAAATTGTACTTGAATGGAAACGTCGGCTGTACAATTTCTTTGCGGTCATATACATTAACGTTTCTGCAGCTATCACCACATATATGTAGGTAATACAACCAAACAATCAATGATTGCGCGGGTGGTGGTTAAATACACTTGTATTGGTATTTATTGAAGTGGTCGACCATTTCAGGTAATATTTGCAGCTAATTCAACACATAACATTAAAATCATTTCAAATTTATGCAAGAAACTGCATTATTTAGTCCTGTTAGATTACCCTTTCATGTGCACATATGTTTATTCAATAGGATGCGATGTTATGTGCATCATGATTACATCTATTTGTATGGGCGTGTGTGTTTGAGTGTTTGCATTTATAAGTAGGACATATAAACTAATTTATTAGAGAAATAGAATGCGTGTAATAATTCTGTTCAAATGGAAATTAACAGTTAACTTAAATAGTAGACTATATATATATATATATATATATATATATATATATATATATATATATATAATATAATCGAAGACATATAAGAGAATATATATTGCATGAGGCTCGGGAATCCTCATGGTTATGTAATTGCACGAACAGTTTTTTTTTGCTTTCATAGATCTGGATAACATCCATTTATTTCAGGAGCCTCCAAATATGGATGCTGTGCACACATCTAGCTCTAATTAAAATTGAAAAGCATCATTTTGGCATATCATATTTTTCAAAGAACACTATATGGTTAATAATATATGTGCGTGAGACATCAATCTAATTTTGCACACACCAGGTTGGTATGTGCTCATACATGCACAAATTCAACATTATGCTTCCCATAGGTAGAATTCTAATTGAAGATAAAGTTGAATGCAGATTGCCGTGAAATTTTGTCCTTCAATCTATGCATAGGAAGTTTAATTGTGAATGTAACAAAATCTGAATGAGATGCAAATTTTGTGAGCCCCATAGTAGAACGTTGTCTATCTTTTATGCGCTTCATTGTCTCTTCCCATTTATTTTGTTGTTAATTACAAACCGGTTTTCTATCACCTGTACAGACATTCAAAATATGTTTCGTTATATCTTCAGCTTTATTGTTATCTAAAAAGTATGGTGGGTAACAGTTAATGATAAGAGATTTTCACAGAGAATCTATTTCAGTTTGCAAAAAATCAGGCGAAGACATACATAATATTCTATTGCGCAATGGTCTAAGCAAGTAATTCTCTCATTTTGTCCGGTAGTAAAAATTGAAATTTAAATATTACGCTATTTATATTTACTTATGGAAGACGGGTTTGCACAATGTACCATCAATTCTACGTTTGATCAACACATTAATACAAGCTAGACCATCGTCCTCTTTTTTTCAATTGTAAATCCAATATTAGGATGCTATTTGTTGAATGTTCTAAAAAGTTACTCATCAAGCACACGGTTTTCACACTCCAAAACTGTCTCATCAAAATAAAGTTTGTGTAGCTTAGTGTTCTTTGGACCAACGTGATCATGAACATATCAGTCGTGTTAAGGACTAGATCTAAACATATCCATAGACCATTTATTTTCCGTAAAGTTTATAATTTGAAATGGGTTCAACATTTGAACAGCACTAATAGCGCATTATTTGTAACTTTATTTCACTCACATTACAGAACTGGAAATTCTCCTGGACAAACGGACAAAATATTCATGGTTTTATTTGAAGAGACATTAATATACAATTAACCAACACCAAATGAACGCAGTCAAAAACATTTAACTCTCAATTTGCCTACTTTTTTAACAAGTTAAAAATGATTTTGCAAGTTTTACTTAGATGAGTGGTTTCTAACCAGCGTAAGCAGTTAGCTACCTATTTAGCTAATGCATCCGATGGTGTATTATTTATTGAAAGGATTCTTGTAATCGAGTTTGTGAGCTTGAAGTTAGCACTAATCACATTATATTTAACCAGTCAAGAAACAAAGCGAAACTGCCGTCAGTCTTGGAGAAATATCGGATTTGTGTGTGTCTTTGGAAATTCCTACAATCTAAATGCGTCTGCTGTAACTGGCCTCATTTGAGTGTATTGAGCACGTGTGTTATTTCTTTCTTATATTTTTACTTTGCGCCAGCCTTGGTGTCAAATCCTAATCGCGAAAAATAAATCAAGTCACTCAACGAAGAAACATATTCATCTTGATTCTTGACGACCTTTGCTTTATGACAGACTAACACGATCACATATGCCCTACATAGGTATACAAATAAGCATTGACATATTTTTATGAATCTTTATCGTGTCCCATAGCCCATGTATGAATGAAAAGCTAGTAACCAATGCGTATTTGTTGATTTGATTCGGAATTATATGATATTGAAGACTATTATCGTAATTAAGAGCGTGTAGTTAATGGGGATACTGGGAATGCACATGGACCGTTTCCACTGCGCCGCCTGTGAGGCATACAACACGCAGTTCGATATCATATACTAAATTAAGAATTTCGGTTAGCCTATTCCGCTGGTGGAATCTATTTGGAATCTCTTATAACCTGAAGTTCAAACACGCGTCTCTCGATTTGTCAATATATATATATATATATATATATATATATATATATATATATATAGCTATTTATTTATTTATATTATTCTTTGCATTTTGAATATTATACCACTTACATTTTGAGGACTAGAAGACACATTGTATAACAAATTGGATAATCCCCTCTTTATTTCGGTAATATTTAAAAAAGAAATTATTCTTTCTTTTATATAAATTCCGAGTTTTCATTTAATTAAGTGGATTATAACTAGCCTGATTTTCAGTTACCTAATCAAAAGACAACCCAGAACGCACTTAAATGAAAGTATGTATTTAGCAATTGAGAATTCTCGCTATAAATCGTTTATTGTTCAATTTTATCATTGAATGTTTTTCTTCCAAAATAGAATTTTACTATTTAATGTATATATATATATATATATATATATATATATATATATATATATAATTCGCTCCAGAACCGAGCTCTTAATTCAATCGGTTCGTATCTCAAACGCATTTCTCCCTATTAAAATAGCTGAATTTGATTTAATCCGTTCAAGACCTATGAAAAATCCACAACTCATTGTAAATTATGAATAAAGATATTTTTTTAAATAACAAACAAACGTGTATAATTAACAAATAAATAACAAAATATCGTGCTTCTTTCTTCTACTACGTCGGCATAAATACTCCGTGCCTTCTCGCATATTACCGTCTCCGTCAGTGTATCTCCTGCCAACTCCTTCTCTTTCACCCACACGAGCAGAAGCTTCTCCATTTCCTCGTGGATATTTGTCCTTAATTGGGAAAGAATTGTGGCTCTTTTTGCTGGTGTAGCACTCTTGATGGCATCCTTCTGCTTCAATATCGTACAAATTGTCGATGTACTACGGTCATAGATCTTTGCGAGTTCAATCACTCGTACGCCACGCTCATGTTTTTTCTATTATTTCTTGCTTTAGTTCTATCGACATCATCCTCTTCTTCCTGTCACCATTGTCCTTAGCACTCACTTTCTTCGGCCCCATGATAACACACAAAAATGTTCAGTAATCACGCAAAAATCAAGCAAAAAAGAGTACAGCGCACAAGATACACTTCGATTCAAGCGGGTAACACGTGCGAGTGAGCGAGAGATTCTCTCGGATGATGCTCGACTCTGCGCGCCAACTAGCGGGACGCTCCGGAAACACGGCTCGTATCTCGGATTTGGGCTCGTATCTTGAACGAAAATATGGCCCGAGCTCCGGCTCGTATCTCAAAAAAACTCGTATGTTAGGCTGCTCGTATCTTGAGGTACCACTGTCTATACGCATATATATATATATATATATATATATATATATATATTCTTTATATTGTCCATTACCTTTATATATTCTACAGTATACTATTTTAAGAAAAGTACGTATATTTAATGTGTGTATGTTTATTATGGATTATGGATGGTTAATTTCGAGAATACACATTTTCTAATTACATTATTCCAGTTATATAAATTCTGGGTCATCAATTTAAATAAATGGATGAGCCATAGACTGAGTTTTAATTTTGCTTCTGTTTCTTTCTGAGGGTTTATTGTGTGTTGATTTTTGATTGTTGATATGTGTGTATCTTTGTGCGTGTCTTTGTTCGTGGCCGTATCCATGTAAAGGTCATTCTTATTGTATTACAGAGAGATGTTTGAGTCTGTTTATTCTTGTATTGGTGACGTGACCTTTAATCAGACTCGCTTTGTCGCCAATTGCATGCACGAATGCCTTTTTTCTCCGTATGCTGCCTTTTGTGTCATATTTTTCGGAAGTTTTTTTATTTCCCTGTTAACAGCGCAGTGTTTTGTAGATTGCCTTGTTGCTCGTTCATATTTTTGTGCAATTTGCATCTCCATTAATGATAATGGTGATGTAGTTTGTGTGGAAGGTTTTACTTCAGTTTATTGCCAAGCCGGTTTCCTGATTTTGTTGACTTTGTTCTAATGCGTGTTCTGGCTCACTTGGATACAAAAAATTGTTTTTGGTTTGTGTGATTCGTGGCCAGTTGAGTTAAATATCAAGTTGGTGGAATTTTGTAATGTTTAAGCTGGGTGTTTGTTGTTTAATACAAAAGGCTCTGTGTAGATGTTCGACTTTTTCGAACTCTGCTTGAACTAAGAATTACGTTAATTTGACTTTGTGTCCCATTTTAAAATTTATGCTCTGAAACTGATTTTGGTGATGGTGTCAAGCAATTTATGATCAATTTCGGAGGTAAGTGTTTTGGTTATCTTTTATTAAATTTCCTTTTCGTACGTCCAATATATAAGATACCGCACATACATGAAATGTCTTAGACTTAAAACGATTTTGATAGAATGGGCAATTGATTCTTGGCGTCCAACTTCATAATTCTCTGCATGCTGAATGTGATGTTAACTTTTACACTGGAATTTCGTCTTCGTGATTTAACTTAACCTTCGGAAAAAAATATTGAGGCTGGTAGTTCGCTTATATATGATAAGTTTAGGAAAATGTTTAAAATGGTATTCTCTGTGGTATGAATCGGACGTGGTCGGATATTGCCATCCATGAACCGCTCCAGATAGTTTTTCATTTGAGATAGTTTCCTCTAGTTAATTTATCTCTTCCTCGATCTCGCGTTCAGAGCAGATCTTCCTGGTTTTATTCTTCTTGGGCGATTTTGGCAAACTAAATTTTGGATTGATGTATTGCCCGGTGAAAGTAAACGTTCTATGGATTGGATCTGTCAAATCACCATTTAAATATCGAGTTAGTTTGACGTTTAAGAATGGAAAAGTGTTGTCTTGATTTAACTCTTAGGAGAATTACAATTAATTTCAATTGGCCTGCCAGCAAGAGAAAAGTAAACTTTTTCGGAGCAATTATATAAAACGGGACACAGTCAATTTAACGAATTTCTCAGTTCTGCACAAAAAATTAAAGTACCTTTAGTAAACCCGTTATATTAATCAAAAAGCATCTGGCCTAAAAATTAAAATATTCGACCAACACTATATTTTACTTGACTGACCAAGCCAGCCCGAACACATTAGATCAATATAAATAAACATGCTACTGGATTGAAAATAAACTGAAGCGTAAACCATTGCACATTAACTGAGATGGAAATCGCAGAACAATATCAACGGGCAACAAGGTATTCTACAAAACCCTGCGTAAAACAAATGAACAATACGATACAAATGGCAGAATACGGCTTGCACTCAATTGACAACAAAGCGAAAGCCTGATTGAAAACCAATCCACCGATATATGAATAACTAGATCTCAAGCGTCACTGTGTAGCACAATAATAATGATCAATACACACAGAGAGACACGCAAAAAGATACATACGCACACTCACAAATCAATACGCCATAAATCATTAACAATAACTGGAAGTAAAACAGAATGTCACCTTACTTTTCCTCCACCTAATAAAATGAAAACTTCGAATGGATTTAACTGAAAGATTACACTTTGAAGATGAGTATTCTCGAAATAACCCAATCATTTTCGGTAATCAAATGCGCTTTGAGTAATATATATATATATATATATATATATATATATATATATATATATATATATATATATATAAATTTTATCAATGAATTACGAATTTAAGTTTTTGGCAAAAAATGGGATTGATATATGTTTAAAAGTAGCAAATTTAACGTGAATAAAAGTTAATACCTTTCACGGATCAATTATTGTTTTTTATGTAGAATGATGTCCAGATACTGTACTTTGAAATGGACAGTTGCTAAAGCACCACTTTAATTAAGGGAAGGACGAGAGGCTTGGCTTTGCGTAGCTGTGAAAGTTCGCCATTTTAGTTAAACATAAACTGTAATCATTAAGCGTACAAAACACGTAAAAATCCAGAAGTTCTTCATTAAATCAATTTCTGTTTTGTTTTGTAATTTAAGAATGAGTCGCGGGAGATGTAAGAGTTTGAGTAAAGCCTTAAGAAATATAATACTTTCGAGGGAGTTTGTGTGCAAAATTTTAATATTTATTTTTAAATTAATAATTGTTTTAAACTACACTAGTTCAGCGACGTAGTTCTAACTGTAGGCTTGGCTATTTTATTGGTTTTCTTGAAGCAGGAAACTGAAAAATTAATTACACCTGAAACAATGATTAGCTAATAGACTTATAGTGGTGTATAAATAAAAATGGCATGCAGTGAGCGGCTTTAATGGAAAAGGTGATAATTTATGAGACTCTGCACTAAATTCCTCATTGTATCTTAATTATCTAAGAAGTGAAAAGATCTAATTTCTGAGTAATTTAATTATTAGCTGTTTTTTATTTTCCATTCAAATAGAAATTAACAGTCATAAAAAGCATGTTTGATGATATAAAGGGAACTCTAATACCTTAATTTATTTAACCGGTACGTAACATGACAAATAGTGGCGTCAGTTTGAGTCTGCATAGATGATTGGAAAAATATTAATCTCCAATCCAATATTTAGTATTTCCCTGATTTAAACCCTTCCTGAAGTTGGCAGTCCTTTTTGTATCTAATCAGGTAAAGAACCAACAGATGTGAAAAATTAATAATGTTAATCATTAGGAGATTAATTTCATGAGGTTTTGAGCTTACGCCACTTTAATTCATTTGAAGCAGCAGTATTAATCAGAAATCTGTCGAGTGTAACTTATAGACCTCGTAAAATTCTACTTATACTTCATTAAGTACCTCAAGCGAATTTACCATTAGAATAGCGCCTCAGGATATCTAATAATGCGAGAGGCTTTATTCGTATGGTTTAATAGTTCTCAGTAAAGAAATAATTGTATTAAATTACAATGATGCAGAGATATTTTTTAACTGAATTATTGATTTTTTGTTTGCATTCATCCCGCTTGTGTAGGATAATGCCTCGAGACTTTATTTATTTTGAAAAAATACTCCAAATACACTAATATTTTCTCTTTCATTTCGTGTTTAGCTAATTTTGACAGCTTCTTTGCTCCTATTGTGGTAGTAGTTCTGAATTATTAATGGTCTGATTGCATAAATTTGACTATAATGAATAGGTGTACAAATATTGAAAAAAATAAAAGCCTTATTTGGCTTTGTTTCTTGTTATCTTCTTTTTAATTAGTCTTCATCAATAAAAAAACTTCAGAATAACTTTATTTTTAACTATTTGGCGTAACATTATCTCCATTATTCCGTTTATTGGATTGATATTCGATTAGACTAGATTAGTTGAAGATTTTTTTTTGCGAAACTGTGTATAGCATAATTACCTGACCTGTATTTTGACTAACAAAGAATTGACTTAACTACTTTGATTGAAATATTAAAGATGCCTTTTTCGGTACCCTACATTTGTCCACAATTCTTCACAAGTCTGAAGAACAAACTAAAAAATTAGGCGTGATATTTCCTTTAACGTTTTCATTTATACAACAGACAAGTTAATCTCATAAAAGTTCACTGGCGTTTCACTATATTGACGCGGAGCGCGTGTTTTTAATCTATAATTACTGAGCGCAACCAACTAAGTGAAATTGCGGTGACCGAATTTCAATTTGCCATTTATATGCGGTAGACGATTTTCTTAATACTTAACATACGAGATGACGTAATCGAGGATGTCCTCGCTTTTAAGGGTTTGAGGCCAAATAATTTAAATCCACTATGGATCAGATGTGGTAAAATGTCCATACCTACATGCCGTTCGGATTTCTCCCTTTCTTACCTTGATTAGGCACGTGGTTACACCAAAATACATGAGAAGAAAGTCTATGAATGGGAGTTCATACACTGCTGATGTCTCTAAGTGTTCAGTTTTTTCTTTTTATTTGAGGAGTCTGGTGCGCAGTGCAAAACACTGTATTAATGTGAAATTTTGTTTTCGAAGCTATTGATTTTACTGTGTGGCATAGTGGAGAGTCCGGTTATTTTAAAACCTTACGGTCCTTCCTCCCTCTGTCAGATTTTACGTGTCTCAACTGAGGATTAAATTCACCCACGATATCCATCAGTTTTGCTTCTGTCAACTTATGAGGATAAATATTTCACACAATCTTCCTCATTTATATTTCTTCTATTTTTTTATCAACTAAGCTATGATTTATTTTTGTCAATGATTTTACGATATCGATTTTCATCCAATACGAAGGATTTGACTTGAAATTAAGATATATATCCCAGTATGTATCTTTTCTATGCCTATCTCTTTCTAATTTTTGACAACTGCTAATTAATTTTAAATCTAAAACCGGTAATTTATTCCATGACTTCGTTTTATTCAAAAATTTAAGTTTGTCCATTTGATTAGTTAAACTGAAGAAATTTGCCATGTTTCGACATCATTAATATGTTATCCAAGCAGCTTAAATACAATCTGGTCTTCAGTTGCGTCTGATCGAAGGGGTTATTATACAAATTATACATAAAAATATTTGCAATTATAACTGATAAACGTTATCCCACTGGGTCACCTCTAATTATGTAATAAGATTACTACTTAAATGTAAGAGCATCTGTCTATGAAGCAAAATCGCAACTTTTTGTAAAAGACATGGAAAGCTTAGCTCAATAAAGCAATTGCATCAGAAAAACGGTAACAATAAATTTTACTGAACGCGAAAAAATCTAACACTAGTTATTCTCAGTGAATTGCCTACCCTAAATTTATGGAATGTGCACTACAATTTCAACAAACATTTATTCATTAACATTTATTGATTGCGTGTGCATTGCCTAATGATCCTTTAAATCAAGTTCGCAAAATTCAGTTAAGCAAATAAAACATAAACTAGTCTTACAACCGGTCACCATGACTTAAGCATGACGAAAATCTGATTAATAAGGATGAAACCGCAATACATATTTAAGTTGAGGAAGAGCAGGTATGCAGCGCTGATCCATAATATTTCAAACTTCAATCTACTTGAATCGAATTGTGAGCTGTACTACTTCCATGAAATAATAAACATAACATTCCAGAGCTTTCTCCATAAGTTCCTAAGCTGCAAATTATATAGATATTGATTTATTTATTCGTTTTGAAAGTTATTTATAATTACCGCGCGATTAATATTTTGTGTAAATAAACTATACCGAAATTGATTTTATACAATATTCAAAAAATCCGTACATCAATTCTCTAGCTTTATTTCCACTTAAGGATTATTGATATATTATGGAGAATATATATATATATCCATAAAATCTGCCTATGAATTGCATTTTCTGTTGGTAATTGTATTTTATGTATACGAACAACATACAAATAATCAAATATTGATTATATATATATATATATATATATATATATATATGTATATATAAACAGAGAAAAATAGAGAGGGGGAGAGAGAAATGTTAAACATAAAAACTTTATTTCTTGTTATGATATTTCGCAATTAACTTACATCATTTCAGCCAGCAACATCCGTTGGAAACTTAGATTTGCTTATATTCCAACTGGTACTATTCTCTCAATCGTTTACCCAGTATATCGGTAAAGAACGAAAATGCGAAATCAGGAATTAGAAAAACATAAAATCAGCCATCCATTTGAACTTTGGCCATTTGTATCTGAGTGGATGTATGATATTCTGTCATGCTTCAATGTTGGTTTTGCATACGATTTTATATATATATATATATATATATATATATATATATATAGAGTATGTGTCTTGTTATAATTATGTAAAACGATTTATGTTTATTTAACCTTTGCAAAGCTACATTTCTTATTCAGAATGATTTAGCGTGTCCTTTGTTCACGAAGTTGCTCTTCATTTGATTATGGCTCTGAATCTTTTTCTGCAATTTGAATTCTGATAGTACAATTAAATTTAATTTTGCCACTTCTGCAAAGCAGGCTCTAATTTTTTGTACATTTGAAACCTTCCATATCATAAGTGAAACCAAACTCTGGTGGGTCTCGAGATAAATCCGATTTGTGAGTAGGTGCCTGTTAAATTAATTTTATGAGGTGTCCTTATGCATGCTTATTTGAAAAAGTAATATTTGTTTAATTCTGGAAACTAAGTGCCATCTATAAAATCCAGGACACGCTAGCTATAAATTCGAGGACATATCAGCTGCTTTATTCTACTGTAAACGTATAATAAATTTAGTTGACTTGTTTTCCAATTAAGTAATAACTAAATTAAGATTTACTTCAGTTCTTGCATAATGATGTTCATTTTATGCATAAGTTAGAGTTTAAAATGATGGGAAAATTAGGATATTTCGTACACATATTTTGTTCATGCTTATGTGCGTTTTATTTTATATTTCCGTGTCATTTGTGTTCTACTGCTATTTTATCTGCTATCAATTTGGTCAGTTGTTTTAGTCGATTAATCGCTACAAATTCTGGGCAGTACATGATGAGTTTTCCATAAGAAAGAAACCGGTTATACTGGAAAATTTCCCTTTTAAACGCTATACTATGCTTAGTTTTCTTGCTGGAAATTAGATAAAATTTAATAAGATTGGTGCCTATATAAATATCAAAACCTTGAGTTAAATAATTCGTTCAACTGATTTAGTTGACCAATCGATGCTTGCAGTGTGAAATATTCTGCAAGAATGTGAAAGCTTTAAAAAAATTTTTACACGTTATTTGTTGGAATATGATTATAGAAATTATGTATAAATAAATAAATAAATAAATTGTTTTTTTGTAAAATATATATGTTGAGAATATAAACCAGTCATCGCTTAAGTTTGCAAAAGCATTTCATCAACAAGACCGGGTTCGTCTGTGTTTGGAACTCATCAAGTAATTTCCAGAATTTCTGGCAACAGATAATTCAGCAATACCATGGTGCCACCTGTGCTGCAAACAACACGCAATTTTTTGTCGCAAACTAAATTATTTTTATGAGCTTACACTTTAGGTGGAGCCTTATTGGCTGTCCTTCGACATGAAGCTCTACCAAACCACCTGCAATCTCTCCATGTAGAGTAGACACCATGCCACATTGGTACGGGATATTGAACTGAACTTTTATGGTTTAATGGCAAGACTCAGATTGAGAGTGGTCCAGTTCGTTACCAGGTCGTGAACTTATTTGACATTTAACTGTCAAGCTCTCATTGAGGATGAAATCGGTCTACTATATGAAATGCATTAGCTAATTTAAGCAAGGTTTAGTTTACACTGACAATATATATATATATATATATATATATATATATATATATATATATATATATATATATCGTCAATTTGTTTTCATTTTCTCGAGTGATTTGGTATCTGTTCTACAATTACAGATCGGGGGTGACCATATAGAAGATAAGGTCGAAAAGCTGCCAAATAAGCTTCACCTAAAGGGAAGACTAACAAAGGCCAAAGTTGGTATAGGACTAAAAAGTGCGTTTAGTATGCTCCTTGGCTGGCGCTGCGATATCATTAAAAGACTTAGAAGCAAAATTGCCCCGGTTTGAGTCATGGTTACGGAAAATACTTTTAAGAACTTGACCAGGACGTAGCATAGACGAACACAATCTAGTTTATAAATTTACTTTCTACATTAAACTTTTGTTTAAATGCATTTTGCCAGCTAAATAGTAGTTATCATGTTTTAATTGTGTAAAAATTAAACAATGTTTAGTTCATACAGAAAAGAATTATATATATATATATATATATATATATATATATATATATATATGTATAATTTAAAAACATTATATTTTATTGTAGTATTGTGGCAGGATTTTATTAAAAATATGCTGATAATATAAATAAAACATTGCGAAAGATAGTTAATTCAATTCATCTAGTAAACCCGTTTCGTTCTTTCTGAGCGCCTATCAAGTACACGCCAGAACTGCCGCGGTTTTGCTCGAATTTTGGCACGTCTTCTTGAGGGTCTAGCTACTATTCTGTCCTAATTGAGTCGAGAAAGATATGTCATTTACAGTTCAGTACCAACTTATGTTTCCCTCATTTGGTGAAAATATGTCTTGTTCCAACTAGCAATCTCAGATCTCACATCCTAAAAGATACATGGTGCCATCTGAAGTAGTGCTATTTAATAAAATTAGTATCATCTGTTCGTATAGACTAAAAATTATGATGGATAGTAATTGAAATTCAGCGAAGAGGCCATTTCTTTACTTTTTAAATAATTTTATATTTCAGCTAGGTTATGGGTATATTTTTTTTATTGCGTACCTAATAAAGCCACGTTTGCTCATATCCTAGAATTTTTTTAAAACACATACGTATGTAGTTAATTGACACATTCGTATGTATTTTTATAGTGTGAGACTGCAAGTAAAAAATTAGTTCAAAGTGAAAACGAAGCATGTGTCACTGATTTCTGTTTACTTACTTTTACCTAATGTATTAACATCTATATGCTAGTTCGCCACGGGCACACACAAATATATATATATATATATATATATATATATATATATATATATATATATATATATATATATATAAGAACAAGTCGCAATCACGAACATTGCTTCAAAGTTTCAACAACGCACATAAGAATATCGGCTTCACGTCAGAGCACGAGAAAGATGACTGTCTGCCTTTCCTAGATGTACTATTAAAGAATGAAACTAATGGTAAATTAAACAGAACAATTTACCATAAACCAACATGGTCTGCACAGTATTTGCATTACAGCAGTTTTGTGCCATTTCAATATAAATTATCAACAGTTCGTGGTTGGTTTTCAAGAATTGACAAATTAGTTAGTCAAGATTCTAAAGAAAATGAATATAATAAAGCAATTAACGATTTATTGTCTAATGGCTATCCCAGACAATTAATTGAATCAATTATTAAAAGGGGAGTTAACCAGAAACAGACGTATTATGGGCCAGAAAAGAAAACAGTCTACCTAAACATCCCATTTAAGGGGGATGCAGTTTCCCGAATGGCACAAAAGAAAGTTGAAGCAGCATTAACACGCACATTTGATGCAGCCAAACTACGAGTGTTATTTAGAGTAACACACTTGCCTTTATCAGCAATCAAAGAGAAACAGCCGTTAATGTCGATATCAAATATTATTTACCAATATACATGCGCAAGTTGTCGATCAACTTACGTAGGCCGATCAACCAGACGGTTTATTACTCGAATGAGAGAACATTGCAACTTAAACGCCTGTTTTAAATAAAATAGTGAATACACGTTTGCTATTGCGCGACACATCATCGAAACATCGCACGCATGCTCTCCAGACGTAGCATTCAAATTAATTACCAAATGCAAAAACAAAAGGTAGCTAGCCACATACGAAGCCTTATGGTTAAACAAATTGCAGTCGGATTTATGTAAGCAGAAGAAGCACGTACAAGCATTGAGCTTGAACTGGATGTGACGCAAGCAATTTGATTGGTTTCAGTTTTTCACACTCTCTCTATGTTCAAATATTTTTATCTTGTTTTGCTTTCCAATTTATATATAAAGATATGTTCATTAGTAGATATTTGAGAAGACAATGCGAAAGAAATATTTCTTATATCTGATAAAATTTCTTTTTTTTGCACACAGGAAGGGTACAATGAATTTTATTAAGCCTCGCGTTTCAAAAAAGTATCTTTCAGAAAACTAGATGAACTAGTGATATATATATATATATATATATATATATATATATATATATGATTCATGGATTTCTATAATTGCTACTACCAAAAATCGATAATTTATATATCTGATCTGTGTTTTGTACTACACAGTACGGAGTGCAGTTTATCTGGTTCTTCAATATATTTCGCCTGCCGTTGTCGTCCGCCTACTTTAATAGAACCATCATCACAAATTTTGTAAAACGAACTAATGGTGCAAGCCAAAGTTTGTTTTCTACCGCTTGCCTCAGTAGTTTGTTTTTTAAAACCTTTGATGATAGATGAATTGAAGAAGTCGGCCTACAGAGGCAGCCGAACTATTTTAAGGATACAAAACAAATGGAATCCGTGCTATGCTAGTCAAAACGCAGATCAGATATTTCGATTAATCGAGTTTCGTAAATTTTTCATTCATTCATTCGAAAATTCAGACCTAGTAGGAAATTGTTTCAAGTAGGTCTAGAAGAATATTCTAAAGACTTCATGAACGAAAGGCATACTTTCTTGTACAGATGCGTTTCCCACTTACTGGCGACCAATTGGTATGAGACGACATTACGACATATACGCACTGTTTATTTGGTCAACAAATATGAGACAGTTGGACGGTACAATCTCGTACACGAATACGTAGTCAAGCAGTAATGGAGTTCACTTTATATAAAGTATTAGACAATGCGAGTTCAAAGTCAGCTCACCATATATATATATATATATATATATAATATGTAGAAGTGCGAGCCTGTAAGGGGTTTGAAATGCCTTGCTTGTATCGAGTACCAACACCAATATTGAGTATTTCAACTACAATTGAACACCTGCTACTCCAGAAAATCCACAAACTCTGGTCATACTGTTTTTTTCTATTTGAACTAGCGTTTTAATAGTTTCTCAATACCTGGTACATAAGTCATGCAATACTTAAAGTATTCACATGCGTTGCTAGCTAATTTAATTCTAGTGATCTACCTTAACATATCTCATTTAATGGAAATACTTCTGCTAGATTTAAATTTATACTCTCATGTGTAAATTTTAATAATGACGTTAAAAAGGGTTGGGATGCATTATCGTATCGACTTCCATTTTATTTTTCTTTTAATCAAGGTTGCGATCTTGATATAAACACCTGGCCCATTATGTACATATATTTGTCAGTATAAACTAGTCATTGTATAATGCATAATACAAAATTCATTCAGTAGACCGGTTTTGTCCTTAATGGGAACTCATTACATACTCTTCAGAATTTGCCATGGACAGGGCTCGAACCTGGGCACGTCTACTTCGGAATCTAGTGCACTAACCATTGAGCCAACTCGCCGCAGACTGCACCTAATTTTCAGTTATACACTATCTAATGTTTCTTGGTTAGTCTTTTCTTTAGAAGGAACCTATACGGCATCCCTTTAGACCTGAAGTTCTAACTAACCATATCCAATCTGTTTTAATAGAAGAGACACCACGCTACGTGGGTAAGTTGTATTTAATTGAAAAATTGTATAATTAAACGAATATTGGTTGTCCGCGACAGATTCTGGACCTTACGTGCGGAGTTCCAAATAAATACGAAACCGGTCTAGTGGATAAATTTTCTTTTCTACATTATATAATGCTTAGATCATACTAACAAATTTATGTACATAATGGGTCAGATGTTTAAATCAAGTCGCAACCGTGCATAAAAAAAATTGTTATTACCACCATCACAACCAATGCTTGTATAATTATTTCATTTTACTTGATTTAAAACTGAAGCTCATATGATTATTTATTTGAAATAGAAAAAAGCTGACCAGGAAAACACAGATGAATTTATTCTATTCTTATGAAAGTAATAAAACTAAAATCATTTTTCATCGTTCTAGAATGTCCCATAGGAAATCTAGGCTATAAAAAGACGTTCAGAGCTATGCTAACAAAAGAGAGATATTTGTAAACTTGCATTTCTGTGGCTATTGTATTATATGATGTAAAAGTATTCGTACGTCTTGTCGTTTTTAAAATTAGCTGGCACACTTATCCACAACTGATCAACGTTCCGCTTTTCAATTTTCCTGAATGAATATGCATATATGAGTTGTACTTTAGTTGAAAGAAATTGAATTTCTTGCATAGTTAAAACTAAATTTATTGATTATTTTGCAAATTTAATTCCAGTTCCGCTTCAGCCTGTGTTTAATAACCTTTACTAGGAGCTAGATTTATATGTTTGCGAATGAGAACTTAATGGTTTTAAAGATTTTGAAAACTATGTGAGAGGTGTGGGCGATGTTAGTCACGTGTAAGGGAGTTTTTATAACTGTGTGTTGATTGTGTTGGTTGCTGCGCCACCTTAGTGCAGGTTAGTATGTTCTGTGAAATATTTGCCTAACATTTGTCAGTATACCCTCTGATCCTATTGGAGATCGCGCGGGATTATCATACATTTTTCCTAGTTCTTCTATGTAACATGAAGTTTTTTTAAGTAATGAGCGCATTTGGCATTGCTATTTTTCTGCATTTATCACTATCCTTATACTTAAATACTGTTTGGTGCGAAGAACTAATATAGATATCCAAGTATGTATTAGGTGTTGCGAACCTAATAACAAATTAGTTCAGTTGTGACCAGAAGGATAAACCAAAGGCAGCATGAACGGAAAGTATAATCTCATGCACATTCGTTTCGTGCTTACTGGCGACTCATCGGTAGGAGCCGGTATTACGCCCTTTAACCACTATATATTTAGTAGAAGAATGTGGAATAATAGGACGGTACAATCTCCTAGACGAATGTGTAAACCTGTAATAGTGAAGCTAGCATCATCTAAAGTCAACGACAGTGCGACTTCAATGCTAACTCACACTATATAATATATATACCGAGTCTGTAAGGGATACTAACACTATGGCTATTGTGTTAGTAACTGATACCTTTTTTGAAATCGATGAGTACCGGGTACTAACACTATGGTTTCCGAGTCGGTACATGATACCAACCTGATGGATATAAATTTATGCTAAAGTTCACCCAAATTGAGAATTACAACAATTTCTGACACCTGTTACTCCAGTAAATCCTTACACTCTGGCCTTGATCGATATCAGTTATCACATTTCGCGGTAAGCATGACATCATTCAATTCAATATATTACAGTTAAATACTGTTTTGTTGCGAAGAACTAATATATATGCAAGTATGTATTAGGTTTTGCGAACCTAGTAACAAATTAGTTCAGTTGTGACCAGAAGGATAAACCACAGGCAGCATGAACGGAAAGTGCTATCTCATGCACATTCGTTTCGTGCTTACTGGCGACTCATCAGTAGGAACCGGTATTACGCCCTTTAACCACTATATATTTGGTCAAAGAATGTGGAATAATAGGACAGTACAATCTACTTATACTTAAACGAATATTGGCTGCGCGGGCGGTGATAACAATTGTTATAATCAAGGTTGCGTACTTGATATAAGCACTTGGCCCATTTGTAAGTAATTAATGGGCCAGGTGCTTATATCAAGACCGTATCCTTATATTTATATCTGTTTTTCCTGTTGCATTAGATGCCAGTTGTTCGAATTGAATATGAATCTCTAGATGAAAGAACGTATTGCTGCCTTTTATTCGTGGCCAATCATAAATTATATTTTGGTGGTGACATGTATACAAATTGGCTATACTTAAATACAAGAGTTTACTTGGTTAATGGCCTTTTAACAGTTTTGACACTCATTTGGGAGTTTAAACAATCATGCGTTTAGTGTTACACTTTTATCATGTTAACTTTATTGTAACATAACTGTACTTTATTTGATATATCCCTGGTTATGCGTTTATACGTTTAGGTAACCTACATTTTCTATCGAGTGTTTTTTCAAATTTCACGTTGTTACCTCA
The DNA here is from genome assembly GCA_029291075.1 of Eudiplozoon nipponicum. Classification (NCBI taxonomy): domain Eukaryota; kingdom Metazoa; phylum Platyhelminthes; class Monogenea; order Mazocraeidea; family Diplozoidae; genus Eudiplozoon; species Eudiplozoon nipponicum. Next base: position 21,542 of record JAQBSW010010423.1, read on the forward strand.
AGCGACAACTTTCACCTTGCCTACCTTAAGGTTACTAAAATTGTTCGATATGTAAGCGTGCCTTAGCCTTTGAACCTATTTCTCATTTTTAAAAAGTAAAGTGATTTTACCTACAGCATTTAAAAAAGACTTAGCCTTTTGGCTTTCAGCAAATTCTAATATCTTTTAAGCCAACAATAAATTGTATTAACCATGTGAACATGTTAGTTTAGGTTTATCCAGAGGCTTTATTAAGGTTAAAATTACTAAAATAAAGTTAGCTTAATTTTAATTTTTCGCAGGATACCTCTCTGTTCACCTTATTCCAGCATGTATTATTTTGTTGTTTATAGCTTTAAGTATTAAAAGTTATTTTCTTCAACAATAAATCGGCGTGTTGTATAAAAGTGACTTATGAACTAGTGTCATCTTACAAATAAGAATTTTACACATCTTAGAATCATAATTTCGTTTTGATATATTTCTTAAAAAGAATTTGTGTTTACGTAGTGCTCTCATCTTTCGAGCTGATATCACAATTGACGTTGCGGGACAATTGATAGCAGTCTAAGGTCGGTAAATGTTTTGACTCCTTTACAATTAAAGGTTCACATATTTTGTTTGTTTTGTATTGATTAATGGGTTTTCGCTGATCTCGTGACTTTGAAACCGTCCATACACTACTTGTCCGGAAATGCTGTTTGAATTGAAATTGGCTGATTTTTTCCCGAAATTCGGGGACTTCATTTCCTAGCCCATCTTCAGGGTTGACACCATACTCACACACATTTGCAACAATTTTTTTTTCTGGGAGTATGATGTCGACCCTGAAGATGGGCTAGGAAATGAAGACCCGAAATTTCGGGGAAAAATTGGATAATCTGGTTTCAATAATATTGTCTGACAAGCAAATAATGGATGGTTTCAGACTGACCATGGGACTAAAGAGAACCCATCAATTAGTGGATGAACAGACTGTGCACCTTGAAATGTATAGGAATCAAGGTTATACTGACCTAAGATTGCTACCAATTTTCTCGCAACCGTCAATTGTGGTATCAGTTCATGACTTCATTCTCGCTAGAGTTTGAAATGCGGACCTACATTATGCGGATTTTTCATGCCTATGGCATGTCGTTGCGGCCGTCTGTGCTTTTCAGGTGCATTTATTTGACATGGCGTACATAGCTCAAAAAACTCCATATAGCAAGCATAATAAAAATGTGTGATCCCATTGGTGCATGCATTTCGGGTTTTTACATCACGAATGACTACGGAAGGAAATGAATCCTAAATCAATATTTTCATGCTAAAGTAAAGGAGGAGGTGGAACATAAACGTAATCTCAAGAAGCATGTTTATTAATGCAATATTGGAGTCGATTACACAGTTGTTTCTCGATCGGTTGCGCAGTGCGAGCGTCAATTGTTGATTCTCCACGATGTTTAATTGTGAGTAGTGGTTTTTCACCCTTTAGTTTCGCAAAGATCTGATTGATCACCATTTCCATGTATCGCGGAGTTCTTTGTCAGTGTGGCTGGGTGTTGATTCGTTCCTTTCTTCCGACGGCTTCAACATCGTTCAGACTAACTACTGGAAATGAGGTTCGTTCTAATCTTTGTTGACGGACAGACAACTATGATGATACTGTCGTCACACATTTGAATCAGTATAAATGAAGGAAATGAATATTATTAGAGGCCTGGTGATGGAACGGGAAATTACGTTCCGAAACGTCACCGTCAACGAAGATTAGATTGTACCTCATTTTGCGGTGGTTAGTATGAAGGAAAGAACGAATCAGCACCCAGCCGCCACGAAGATGAACTCTACGCTTACCTGGAAATGGGGATCAATGGAATCTTTGCGAAACTGATAGTGCAAAACGACTAACCACGAATGGAAGTCGAGAAGATTACACAGCAAGTCCCCCTTGATGCGACATCCGGGTATATACGCACTATGCATAGACGATACATAATTAAATTGGTACTAAAATCACCTAATACTCAAGTCCTGATCGACATCCTTCATCAAACTTCTATGGAAATTGTGCCATTATTTATTTAAATAAGTAAATTTTTTGTCATTCTTCGATGAGGAAGAAGTGGGCAACTGAAAGGCAGCGATGAGATTTCGAATTTCTTTCATGGGAATTTTATCATATCCTCCTGATTCCGTAACGACTAACTTATTAGTTTTGATTTAATACTGAATCACAACCTTTCTTTAATGTTGTCAATGTTGAAAGTTAGCACATTCTCCTATTTAATATGTATAGGGCTTTTCACACTTCGAAATCTCGTCAAAATTGATTTTGCCGTTCTAAATAAGACGGAATAGATCATCGAGATTAATAGAAAGTCTAGGTCTAACGATCTTAATTAATTCTGCCTTCGTTTTTTTGATTATCTAAATTGTTATTGGCAGTAATTTATTTAGATACTTATTGATTTTAGCGTACATTTTTTCATATCCTTTAAATACACCGTTCACAATTAATTTATACTTATCTCAACTCATTTGTTGAATTTAATGCCTTTTGAACGTTGCTTCATTATTCTTTTTAGATATTTGTAATGTTGCATAGACTGCTGAGAATTCAACAGATGAAAGAAAAACCAGTTCAAGATGAAAGTATTAAAGAAAAGTTGTACAACCTGTGCTGTAAGTTCTTATAAATACTTAAATTGTTTATAATTTTACTTTAATCTCTGTTTTCATACAAGTAAATACGTTTCTAACACTTAGA